>CAJNOL010002168.1:5384-37449 GCA_905250125.1 Rotaria sordida | reverse complement strand
ATGATAGATATTGCTGGTATATGATCATAGGTCGCTTATCAATAATTTCACATTATAATATATGAACTATTTATTATTGTGATGTCAGCATCGATGGAAGGTAACCATTTTTTCAATAACCCCTGATAGAAACCTGCATTTTTCATCAGTGGAAAGAGAAAAATATTTTTTATAAAAATAGGTAAAACTTTGATTTTCCATCTATAGATCAATTAGGTGAACTCTGGGTAAAGATTTTAAAAACGATGTTCTAAAGGTATTTCCTATTGAAATTTAACTTGTAATGTGACCATTCGATAAAAAATGGTTCGCTTTTGATCTATACAAAGCCGAGTTCTATAGGTTGTTCCACTCTTACGATTTTCGAACTTGGTCAAATAACCTCCAATCAAGCTATCTCATAGAGCAGGACACAAGTAATTAATCTCACAAGTCTTAGAATATATGAAAATTCAATTGGAGTAAAATGATTTTCTAAGAAATTTTTGCCAGAAATACATTTTGGAAAAATATGATCGCAAATATTATTTTGATGCTGATCGACCGCCTAACAACAGACTTACAAGTAAAATGCTATTCTCAATATGGTGGCCCTTGGTCTTAGTATTCAACAGTTTTCAACTGAAATCACTAATCATTTTCAAGTTCGATACTTCTCATACGACATAGATATTATCGAAGAATTGCCAGGTGTCAAAAAGCTCTTTTCATCTCTAAATCTATGTTGAAGTTTAGTGATGTGTAACGAACTTGAAAGTAAATGATGTTTTCAATTTAAAACTTTTCAACAACAAGGCTGATAAGAAAAAAATATTTTTAGAATAGTGTTTCACATTGAATTTCATTCTTAGGTATAGTGATGGCTCAGATATGAATTTTCAAAGTGTCAAATCGTTTGTCAATCGAGATTATATTCATTTAATGAGTACTAGTAATTAATAGAAAAGTCTAAAATAGTTTGATTTTTCAAGCCTTCAGTTCTTGAAATATCGAAAATTGCTTGAGTTATTCTACAAAAAGTTAGAATAGTTCTTAAACTTGCTAATTCAATAAGTACACATTGTTTAGTAGATCTATAAATTGACAAACCTTGTATAACTTGAACATTTAAATATTAAAAAAAGAATAAACAGATTTCTCGTATGTTATTCAATATCTCATTATGAAATTCTGACTAGTGTTTTCTTTTATTTTATTTTTGAAGATAATTAATTTATAAATCTATAGATGAAAGTTTAATGTTTTATCTCTGAGTTTCAATAATCTCTAAATTTTTTTAAAGTCAATTGTTATAGTATATATAAGTATGACTTAATAGGACAGTATGCATTGAGACCTATATTAAAATCTATTCACTTACCAATATTTCTATATAAAATGTTTCTAATGACAGTTATATCAAACCAATAAAAAAATGCATTAGACAACTATTTAGACGAATAGTTATTTGTTTTTTTTTTTTGTTTTTATATCCACATGGATGCCCATATGTAAATAATTTCTATGGTTGACTTGATAAAAGAATAGGAAAAAAAAATAACTGAAAAAGGTAATTCGAGAGATACAGGGTGTCACGAGGAGAAAAAAATTGGGGAGTCGACAATTTTTTTTGAAAATTATCGAGCAACAAAAGACACGAAATTTTCAAAGATAGGGGTGTCCTTCCGTCCTCCCGCAGTTCACGACAGTCCTGAAGAGATAAAAGATATTGCAATAATAGTTAAAATAAATTTCGTCAATATTAGAACAATAATTAATATACTTTCCTATTATTCATAGAAAAGAAATCTTCATATAAGTCAAAATCAGGTTTTTTTTCTAAGTTTTATGTCACATAGAATATTTCTCTTTTGTATCGTTCTCTAAAACTGATTCATGATTAGTGTTCGGTTTTTTCCCTGGAAGAAAAACAGGTTGTCATCATAATATTACTCATTAAAAGAAATCCATTGATCTCATTAGATATTATACACACATTTAAAAAATCGATGATATCGAATGGATGACTCTTATGTGCATAAAATGGCAGTGATGCGTGTAGCACAGTGGAGAGCCAGGCGGACATATGCGAAAATTTTATTTTCCAGAATCTAACCGTTTGTGTAGATACATGCATATGTGATCTATCATTTCCTAAAATAGCGGTTCTCAAAGTTTTATAGAGCCCATGAAAAGAGCCAGCCAAGGCTTGGGCCCAGAAATCAGCATAAATGAAAAAAGTCAAGCCGTTCGGCAATATAACACAATATTCCACAAGCAAACAATATCGCAAAAAACTTGCTCACCTATGGACTTTATGATTAAAAAAAATTATCGTAATCTAATTTAAAATAGAGTAGAAAACAAGGAGTCTCTATGCCGAAAACCTACCGTTCCGTATATTAAAAACCCTACAAAGGGGTAACGTCCGATCAAGCTGAAATTTTTACCAGATACTCCTGGCTATGTATCCCAATTATGGTAGTAGCATCAACTCGTGAAACATTTCCTAGGCTATTCTACAGGATTCTCAAAAACCCACGGTTTTTGATCGAAAATCCGGCTTTAGGCTTTCATTTTACGTTTTAAAGAAAAACTAGGGTGATATTTGGAATTAGCTCGTCGAGCTGCATCAGACAATATATAAAAAGAGTCACTTTTGTGAAAGTCATTTTTTGATGGAATTTGGCGGAAAACGACCGATACAGGTTTTTGACCGAAAAATCCAGTTTTAGGGATTCATATTACATTTTGAAGAAAAACTAAGGTGATATTCGGAATCAGCGCATCAAACTACATCGAATGATATGTAGCTCAACATATTTTTCAAAAAAACAATTTTTGGATAATAAAAGACTGAGGTCCCCCAGCCATATTTTTTCGAAAAAATTGTTTTTCTTAAAAACGATTTTCTGAGTGGTATACTGTCATTTCTAGTCAAATGAAAGCCATTCCTAAGCAAAAAATACCGCATGTCCGCCTGCTTATGCGAAAGCTCCCCACTGTGGGTATATTCCTTTGTCAGTCATAACAAAGATACTGTTTGTGCTAAATCCAAAAACATACTATCCTTTATTACTACGCTAAAAAAACCTACAACTGACAAGAATATTAATACATACATGAATTTGATATTTTTTTGTCAAGATGAAATAAATGTAAAATCATCATATTAAATAATTAATTATTAATTCATGCTTCTGTAAATTAATTTGCATTTCTTAATGTCACCTAATCTTCAATTTATTTTTCTTAGTATTTTTCGTGGTAGAGAAAAGCTGCTTTATAGTTATTTTTGATACATATTTTTCTTAGTATTAATAGCTGCAAAATATTCTTAGCCGAAATAGACTGACTAAAATAAGGTTACATACATAATTCTTTTATCTTGACCTTTAAAGTTTTTATAGAAAGGAAAACAAAATATAAAGAAACATGTCTAATAATGTTTATTTTGATACAAACTCTTTTATACAAATCTATGAATTTTTACAATCAATATTTATTCAACACATGATAACATTAAGAATGATAGTATACAAGGAAAAAGTGACAACGAGAAAAGATGGAGTAGGACCACTGCTTAGCTGCCAAATTTGAATAAGGCGTAACGTACCCCATTGACCGATTTGTATACCTATTATACATCCGATTACTAGACACGATGATGCAGGCTTGTATAATTGTAATGTAAAATAAACAGAAAAATATGCTGTTATAAATATTAATAAAATTAGGATTTCATAGAATCTGATTTAAAATAAATTCAAGAACATGTTTTTTTCTCGTTGCTATAGAATGTTAATTCTGCTAATGATAAATAAATGTCTTAAACGACAAATTCTTGTTGTAATCTTTACGCTTTCAAACATGTGCTAAATGATTAATCATAGTGATTTGTAGAACTAAAACGATGAACATATATTCTATTTTGTGCATGTGTTACATTATCTTAACCTTTTCTAATAGGAAAAAAAGCTTGTTAGCGCAGCTCCTTTGGAGCTGAAATGTGGAACTCACATATATCCTTAAAACCTAATATTCTGATGCATCATATGTAAACTGAAAAATTTCGTGTGTATTGTAGTTGTTTTCATTGATAATCAATGATACGAGCGAGACTTTATTATTTATTTCTACATTTAAAACAGAAATTTTTTTTTGTTTGAGACCGCCCTATTTTTATTTTGGATTGTTGCTATTTGCTCATTATCTTTCATTTTTTTTAAATTGTTTTTCGTAATTCAACATTCTCATTATTATAATCATTGAATTAATTAGCAAATAAATCTGTTTTACAGATCCATGATATCTACAGAAGATCTTACACACTATTATATATATTAATCAGCTCACAAACAATGATGTTGATTATCTTTGAAAATTATAACTTAATCAATTTTTCAAGAAAACTAGAAAGTCTGATGCCTGTTATTCTTAATTACTAAGGTCTGTAATGGGGGGGGGGGGCGGAGCTCGGAAGAGTTGTAGATTTCCGTTGTTTTGCTTCTGTAGTGGGGGGGGGGGGGGGGGGGGGGGGGAAGCCGCCAAAACTTGAACTTAAAACTTACACTCACTATTTTTTCTTCGAAAATATACGTGAGTTCCACAAAAAATATATATTTTAATAAATATAAATAAATATTTATTAAGCATTTAAAAAAATATATATTAATAAATATAAATAAATATTTATTAAATATTAAAAACTATATATATAAATAAATATAAATAAATATTTATTAAATATTAAAAAAAATATATATTAATAAATGGTAAAAAATTATTAATTATTAATTACTAATTCACTGTTTTAATAATTAATTCATTTTTTGTAACGCCCTGTGATGCGGGAGCTTGCTGCTATGGAAACATATCCAATAATGTATGGTTTCGCGCCATATAGTTGCTGATGAGCCATAGGAAAGCAGCCAGTTCCTATTCTCTTCCGTTGCTAGGGAATACACCCAATGACCTTTGACCTTTGACCCCGGTTGCTAAGTGCCTGTAATGGAGGAGGCCTAGGGGGGGGGGGTGGGGGGAGCCGCCAAAACTCGAACTTACAACTTACACTCACTATTTTCTTCGAAAATATATGTGAGTTCCACAAAAAAGGAAAACAAAGTTTAATAATAAACCATGTATATATGCTATACATTGCATATCTTATCTAGAATGGGAATCAGCAATCAATACGTCATAACTAACAGACATACACTGAGGTAAAAATTATCCGTATGATTTTGACAACGATAATATTTCTCGTTGTCCGTGATTTGTAAAACTTTAATGATTATCAATTATCGAAGGACTTGAGATAGGGTGTGGATGTGGATGTGACAAAGAAGAATATCAATACCCACATCCGCAACATTGTTCATTTCGTACATGACAAACGATAGATTAGAGTGATCACGGATTTTTTATTTCATGCTATCAACATACATACGACTGACAAAGGTTTCTTTCATGAAATATATTAAACTGATATGTAAGCAAATAGACAGTTAAGGCCCCAAGGAACGATCCAGCTTGAGTCAAGATGCCAAACCAATAAAGTCCTCGATGGCCTGAAGTGCGTTTTACATAGTTAGCAATGGTGATACGGATGAAACGAAATACACAATACATTGTCACCCAAGCAAGAGCAATCAAAACACTTCCGGATGTTTGATCGATCAGGGGTGAACAAGGAGAAAGTTTGGCTGTGCTGAAAATATAAGCAAACAGAGTTGTACCAATAATAGTTAGAATATAGAGTACAATAGTTGGAGTACGTTTCAAGAAAATCGCAATAAGTAGCATAAGTGGACCAGAAAATTGACAGGCGATGATTGTTTTGTGATAGACGTCGATAGAGTATGGATAGAGGGAGAATGCTAAAATGATACAAAACAAATTTGACAATAAAAACAATCGATCCACTCACTTTGTAGACTTGGAGCAGCGCCTAGATGAGAAAGAAAGAAAAAGAGTTCATACGTATTATTTTTGTTTCAAAAATTTTTCTCTATACTGAAAAGTATTATTTATCTAATAGTTTACGAAAGAATTCAGAAATCGAAGAGAAAATTGCATCAATGAAACAACAATGAAGAACAATTTTTATAAAAATATCTCTAAAAATTACTTATTCCCAATAAAACGTATTCTTCAATACACACCGATATTAAAGAGGCTCGCCAAAAAAATCATCATCAAATAGCTGCCATGTATAGAAAACCAAAATTGTTTGTAAGTCATTCGTCTGACTGGTGTTTCACTATGTACATCGCTTTCGCTCAGATCATTGGTCGATGATAGCGATGACATTTCACTGGTTAGTGACCTAAAACAAAAGGATTACCGTTTTATTTCATTCGAATCACAACATGATCGTGCCAAACAATTCTAAATTTTTTTTCTATAAATTTCTCCATTGGCCGATTATGAGGAGTTTCTGCGAGTTGATATAAATGTTTTCTCTTATCTTTGAAACAGTCAGATTCTATGTATCCTTACAAATTTAATTCGAAAGTTTTTAATTACTGGTAAGATTCGCTTATAAGAAAAAAACTAATTTCATTAAAACCTTCTCTGAGTATCACTGGCTTTGTATCTGCCAATACTCGTTGAGCACAGTATAATAAACGCCAGGAACGAGCAAATTATGATCACTGATAAACAGATCAAGTAAACTTGAACCGAAAAAAGAGGTGGAGTATGAATGCTTGTTCCATTTTGACAGGTCTCTTCACCGATGCCTTGAGCGAGTCCGAGCAATCCGGGTAACAAACTTGAGAGTGCTTCGCCAAATAAAAATCCATTGAGAAAACGAAGCTCATATCGACTGAGAAACGGCATGAATGTTGCATTCGAAATAACATCAACGAGAGCTAAACAAAACGATAGACCCATAAGATAAGTGGAATGACGAGAACCGGCAATGATTGATGTCTTGTTCCAGACAAAGGCGAGAGCGATAAGAGCACCAGTGCCGATCGAATATACACCAATATTGACAGGAATTTCGTAAGCAACCTGACCTCGGGAACACCATCGGATAAAAGCTATAAGAAAGAGAGCTACAGTGCCACTATTCGCAATGAGACCCATGATGGCGGGCAAACGCCAGCCCTCGGGAGCCTGAGGTACGATAAGCGGAAATTCAAGGAAGACACCCTGAAGATTGAGCCATGTACTCACACCAAATAGAGTGACAAGAATATAGACAAGCGGAGTAGTGATGCGAGATGACCACATGTGTTTGTTAGATGAATGTTTGCACGAATGACTTGTTCTATAAAAGATAAGAAATGACTCGTTATCATCTTACCATAGGTGAAAACAGGGTCGATGCAGAATCTTTTTTTTTCATGTAACCATATAAAAAAAGTTATATATCGGTCCTTTTTTCACTTATTATAACATGATAACAAGTTGTCTTCTATCTTTCAAGTAATCAAGCATGTTTTTGGTGTCAGTATTTTATCTCACGATGATAAAGAAGATTCGACAATTCATTAAATAATAAATATAAAATGAAATATAAGCCTGCTACAGTTGCCATACTAAAGGATAACCCATAATAAATTATCTGTCTTTGCACTTGATATTTATGACTTATTTAATACGTTTTATTTCATACAAAATATATCATAAAATACACCGAAGTGTGCTCAATATTTTGCACTGAAACTTTATTTTGTATGCTACTTTAGTTTTCTAAATAACTAAATAAAATTTGACGTTACCAATTTTCTATACTGCGCATGCGCACAAGACAATATTTTAGCACACAAGCATAGCATACATAATAATTCAAGATGTTTAGATCAGAATTATCTCGTAGCCATGTATTATTGTCTATGAAATGAGTGAAGTTTTGCTCATATCATGAGAGTGAATCTTTGTGCTTATGTGGCGTATCGTTCTCTTGTTGATGAATGAAATCAGTGGCGGACCCAACCAGTATGGTTTTTTTTTCGTTTAGTGCTGATTGCCATGAGTAATTGCTTCTGGCATCCAGCACAGAATGAAAGAAGCGTAAAATGTGGCTGTGGATGTGAACACATCCATATATTTAATGATGATGTATATAGGATGAAGAATGTTCTTTCCAATTGAGTATTGAAAGTAAAATATTTGTCAACCGTAAGAAATTTAATTATTTTTTTTTCTCCTACATTTCTATGACATGATATATTTTAAACAGCTTACTAAAAAAGAATTAGATCCATTTGTAGTGCCTAGAGATAGTAGTTCAAAATTAAGAAAATTGATAGTTCTGGCAATAGACACTATTTTACGAAACTTGAGGGTGTGGGTGTGTGGATGTCAGTACTCTGTTCCGTCAAATCCACACCCACACTCACAGATGTTGTATGCATCTATAGCATGAATTTTATATTTTAAAAGCGTGTACGAAGTTCTATAGCCAAATGACAAACTTTTACATATTGGGATAACATAATGAAATTATTTATTTATTGAATGAAAAACATTAAAAAACTAATGGTTTTTATTTATTTCCTGATTAAACTGACTTTATCGATTAAAATCAGCACTTTCACTCTTAAGTTTCAGATATATCTTTCACAATGATATAAATTCTAAAGACATTTCGGAATATCAAATAGTATCCCATGTTATTGTTATTCTATTAAAATCAATTATTCTATAGCTTTCTAAAGTATATTATGTTCTATAATAATTACCAAAATATTAAAGTTAAGAAAGATAATGAATAAGTATACGTAGTGTTATTAAATAGACAACACTGATTTTGAGATTGATAAGCGGACAAGGATTATGTACTTCAACTTATACTTGCCCGGTTGACTTTCTCAATCGGTCGAGCTAGATCGGTTCCAGCGCTGTATTCTAAATACTAGAGTTTTATGAAACGAAAAAAAATAGAATCTAGACGAAGTGCATAGGGTTAGACCGATGTTATGATGGTCTCAAAGTTGATTTTATTTGTTAAGAAATACAAGTATCATAGATATCTTTTTGAAATAGACGATTTGATTCAGATGAAGAAATCTGTCATCGATTTAATGTGTTCCCATGGAATACTATCCGTTGATTCGTGAAAGTGAGTATCATCATCTTCTGCTGTTTCATGATGATGGCCATTACTAAAATGTTGTTTATGAACATTTTCTCCAGAAAACTCATATTCCTTCATTTCAGCCTCCTCATAATGTTTCTTTTTGTTTAATCTGATCGGTGTTTTCGACGGAAGTAGGGCTTCCAGTTGCTAGAAAAACATAGATTCAGAGTTGAGATTAAATCATTCAGATGTAAAGAACAAACTTACTTGACGTTGACTGTCGGTAGTAATGAAATTTTCTTCGGGAAATTTCACATCAAAATGAATAATTAAATCTCCATGAGAATGAGTATGTCGATTGGGCATGCCATAACCTTTTAGACAACGATAGGTATTGGGTATAATAGGTTTACCAGCTGGATGCTTAATCAAAATAGTATGACCATCTAATAAATTAATCAAACGTTGAAATCCACACAATGATTCAGTCAGATTAATTTCTAATTTCATGATCAAATTATCACCATTACGATTGAAAATGGCATGTGGTTGTTGGTCAAGGATGATGTAGACATTGCCAGATTCACCATTCGGCTATGAATTGAAGATAAAAGAAAATAAGTAAGAAATAAATGATCTTTCTGATAGAATAACTTACAATTTGATTTCCTTGACCACTCAATTTAATTGTTTCTCGATCTTGACTTCCATGTGTTATATGTACATCTAATTTCTTCGTTTCTTGAAAAAGTTTTTGACCATTGCACTTTTTACATCGATTTCGCCAATCAATTGTACGACCATCACCATCACACGATGAACATTTACTTTGCATTTGTTGAATAAATGGACCCATACGATGTATAATAGTCTCAATTCCTGTTCCTTCACAATTTGTACATTCATGTGTTGTTCCATCTTGAGAACCAACACTATCAATAGGAAAAGAACAAAAGTAAATAAGTGCATCGATGAGAAAAGCATACGTACCCATGACAATCAGCACAGATAATCTTACGATTAACTGTAACTGTTTTTGTAGTACCCAAATACAACTCTTCGAGAGAAACTCTAAAAAGAGAACGTTTTATAGAAAGAAAATGAATAAAATTTTTGTTTACTTGAGAGCTTGTTTAATATCACTGCCTTTGGGTGGCGTTGATCTTTCTCCACGACTTCTTCCACCAGTGATCAGATCAAATATGTCGAAAACTAGAAATACAGAAATGGATTTATTTCTTTTTCTGAATGAGTTTCTTACTACTGGAAACCCCTGAGAATGCAGAATCACTTTCTGCCATATCTGATCGAATGCCCTTCAATCCGTATCGATCATATGTGTGTCGTTTTTGTGGATCAGTCAAGATTTCTTTTGCTGCATTCACTTTTTGCATCTAAATAGTCAATAGGTTTGTGTTATACATCATTGTCATACGAATAATCTTACCATTTCATGACTTCCACCACGATCCGGATGATGTTCCAACGACTTTTTCTTTATAGCCTAATAAATATAAAAAACTCAAATATTTTCGAAATCTTTACATGAAAATATTATCAGCATTCTTACTGCTGTTATTTGTTCTTTGGTTGCGTCAGGTTTGACTTCGAGAACATCGTAAAGAGATGTATCAGCGACCATGTTTGATGAAAATTCAGAATTTGAAATACAAAGATAATGAAACGGTTGTTGCTATTATATTCGAGTAGTGAGCAATGAAATGACGATAGAAAGATATGATGTGTCGTAAGTTGACTTTTTCCCAATGACTAATACTGTATGACACATTGTGTGATATGTCCATAAACATTGTTTCGTTTCTTTTTTTTCCCGAAAACAGGAAGAAAGAATAAAGATTTGCGTTAAGCAGCTTTCATCAGTGTTTCAAGTTCGTGCACAATATTGCATGAAGTCGTCGTTCACAGGTGATCTTTACAGGTACCATGAATACCAACATAGAATACTTTTGTACCAGACTTTAACTAATGCTGAAAGTTAAGTTTTCAGTCTATTTTTGCCATGTTTAAAAAAGATGACTACAAAAGAAATGCCCAGATCGATAAAAAATGACTGAGTGATGATTAATATGCCATAATGCATTGCATTTCTTTTTGTGGACATATTTTTCTTAATCGATGCCTGTGTAATTTTGCTATTTGAAAACTGATGACCTTATTTTTCAATTGCAGATTATTTTGAAAGTTTTTCTTGTTCGATTAGAACCTGAATGGGATAGAACGAGTCATATATGATGAAATGTATCCACTTGGTAGCTGTTATAGACACATTTCGTCTATTAAATAGTAGGCAAACTTCGAATCTATCATCCACGTCTCCTGCATCTATAAAAAAGCGCGAATGTTGATATCTGCGTACTATATCCTATAATCAAGACTCAGTTCTGTGTTTTCTATAGGTTTGCAAAGCTTATCAGTTTCTTAAAGCGTTGATTCGTATTTATGACATAAAATCTATTCATCCACAATATAAGAGGTTTCACATACAGATGTTGTATGTACAAAAAGACTAAAATATTAGACCATACTTAGTAATGACCATTTTCGAGTAAGTTGGATCATTTTATACCTGACTGTTTATCGATAAGTTTATTAACTGCAAAAGTGTTTGTTTTCATCATATATATTCATTAACTTTTTCATCGAAATGGTTCCTATTTCAAGAATAGAAAACATGTTTTTGATCAGCTATTTGTTGTGAGATTAGATCGTTCGCTTTTAAATATTCTTAAATCGATTGTACTAATTTTTTTCCATAAAGAACATATTATATTGATAACAGTTATGAAATAGAAATAGTATTTGTATATGCATCTTTAATTTCTTTATTAATAAACATAGATCGAGCTCTAGTCACATTATACATTGCAAATACAATACTTAAATAATGTTCTAATAACTTATATCGTTTTTGAATCATATCATTCATTGATATATATGATGATGGTAATACATACATTTGACATGGTAAAATATCAGTTGATCCACGATTTGAAAGTTTCAATTGTTCTTCTGTAAATTGGTGTAATACTGTATCAATAATCATCGTTGATGAAAATCTAATAGTTGTGCGATGTATCATGTCAACTGAATGATCAAAACAACTTCACAAAAAATAATTGATTTTACAATTACCTATACAGTCTAGTTTCTTCTGAATAATATTAAAACGTCAATAGATAAGATCAACTAAATTCCTTGTTTACCCTTCATTGTTATTGCCACTATTACTGACAGATAATTGAAGAATTTCTTTATTGAATGATGCTCGACATTCATGAATTTTATTTTCTACTTCACAATCGATATTGCCATCATAGCAGTCATTTTCTCTTGTATTTGTTTTTCTTCTTGATCAATATAATTTGAGAATTGATGAAAATATTTCAAATGATTAATGAAAAACAATATTTCGGAGAATATTATGAAAAAATAAAGATTTTTTTTCTTTCAATTGAAATTCTTTCTCCAAACAATGAATAAACTATTTTTAAAATGATAACGATTTATTTTTCAAAACTCTCTCCAAAAAAAAAATTTTATTTGAACGATATTTTGATTAATTATTAGATAGAATTAAGATTATTGAAAAGAATCTTAATTGAATGAAATAATATTCCAATCAATGCAATCTTAATCAGAAGAAATTAAAAAATTTTATTTAAATAAAGACGATTTTATCATCAAATAATTAAATATGATTCTATTTGACAATTATTTATTGTAAATTGATCAATATTCATTCATTATTTAAATAAAATTTCAAATTTCAATTGGAAATTCCATTTTCAACGTGTGAGTGTTGATGTGTCATTGTGTGTTCTCCTCACCCACACCCACACGCTCAACCATACTCTACACTCATATCCACATCGTCTTCTGTACGCCTACTGGTCTGTCAAAATTCTTCTTTTCAATGAATACATCGAGTTTGAGTGTGACTTATGAAATAACTCGAATCTCTATTGAAAACCTTCGAATCATAGAGTTAACAAGAAGAAACATGAAAGGATGATGAGTCTCAACGAGCAGAAACAATCGACTCAAATGACAAAGAAATGAAGACAAATTGAGAGATTTTACCTAACAAGTTGTCAGAAATGAGTCGAATTCAATAAAAGTCTGAGAGAATAGAGAGGTAATAGTGAACAAAAACAAAACGTTGAATGAAGAGATTAGTCAAACACAAAAAAAAACCTTAAAAATTCCGACAGAACGAGAAGAATTGTACAAAACAAGCTTTGATGTGATAAAACATAATCAGTTCGGTATGCAATGAACTTCACTTGCGTAATAGTGCTAAGGTAATTTGGCAAACTTCACTATTCGATTATTTCCATATTCACAAACGTACAAATTCATGTCTGAATCAAAAGCAACATCAAGTGGCTGGTTGAGTCCACTTACAACAATAGTACCAACTGAACCGGCCGTAAAACCAGCACAAAACATAACGATTGTTCCAGCACCATCATCAGCTACGTATAAGTTGCCATACGTATCGAATCGAAGATTCCATGGGTAGGTTAAACCACTTGAAACCATCACTGTACCACTGGTTGAACCTTGCGGATAACGAGTAACTGTATTTGCTGTATTACTCGTTGCGTAGACATTGCCAGATGCATCTGTTGTGACACCAACAAGTCCATTCAGAGGAATTATCAACGAGCTGGTGCTGCTAAAAAAGGGCCAAAGCATGATTCTGTTATTTATCAGGTCAGCCAAATAGATTTGACTGTTACTCATATCTACAGCCATATTAAAAGCCTGATTAAATGAACTTGATGTGTTACCCTGAACTCCAGTGCCTGCAATAGTAGATCCTCCACTTGCACCGTTTAACCATTGAAGAATACGCAAATTCCACATATCAAGAATGTACATATTCAACGATGAGTCAACATAAATTGAAGTAGGATAATTGAGTAAACTCGCTGTCCATCCGAGAGTCCCGCTTGCACTGCCGGCAACAGTGGTCCCCGACGTATCATTTGGACCCCATCGTTGAACACGATGGTTGAAATTATCCGCTATGTATAAGAAATTATTCCGATCGATGAAAATCCCCCGGGGTGTACTCAATTCAGACGCTGTTGATCCTGCTGCTCCATTATTGTTGCCTGCAACTGTTTGTCCAGTGGAATTCCAACGAAGACTACCTACAACAACACAATGGCTTTGATACGGTCAAACGATCAATCGGAAGCATTATTTCTGTATGGATCTTCTGCTTAATTTTTGCGACTGACTAAACCAAAACGATCCACAATTTATTCCTAGGGAGAAAAGCGAATTTTTCTACTTGCAGTTATTCTGCGCTATTTTAAAATACTTCGAGCGAATTTAAGCTACTTCACGCATACTTTGAACTATTTCAAGCTATTTTGAATACTTCAAAGTACTTTGAGCTGCTTCACACTACCTTAGGCCACTTTGAACTAGCTTAAGACAGTTTGAATTACTTAAAGGTACTTCAAAATTTCTCAATACAACTGTAGGCACACATTTAGATACTAGGCTATAGATCGTTTTGTCATTGCTAATTAACAATATAACATAAAAAAGTCAATGTATACGAGAGAAAAACAATACAAATTATAACATTACACAAACATTTCAATGGTTTATTTGAAAAACAAGCTGTTAGCGCAATCTCTATGGGATTAAAATGTGAAGCACAATGGAGCTGTTTCACACTGTTAAAGTGGGAATTCAGGCTTCTATCATGATCTATGATGGTCTGTGATGCTCTGTCGGCCCTATCTGTCACGTCTGTGACGGGAGAGGGGGTAGTGGATTCAAATTTCTACGCTTATACCTCAACACTACTCTTAGGTCGTGTTTCACAAAAAGATAAAAATAGAAAACGTGGATGATGACATGCGAGTTAAAACCAAAGGAAAAGAGCGCAGTTCCGGAATCATGGAATTCTATGGAGTCCGATGATATTCTTCGAACTCTAGGATTTCAGAATTTCAGTATTTCTTGCTTTCGTAGATGGCGCCGCTTAATTGGCTGGTAAAAGCTTACTCTAGAAATCCAGATTTCAGGATTCCGTTCTTTCTCTCTTGTTAATTATTCTTCGTGAACAGCAAATAACATGATGGAAGAGTTGGGATTAGGCGAGGATAATGAGGATAATAACGTTGTAAATTATGCACAAGATCCATCTATTGTGGAAACTCTGTTTGATTTTCAAAATGATGCTGTTAGTGATGATGATAAAGATATATTAAATTCAACAAAATCGGATTTTTATGGAATAAGAATAGTTGATAATATTAATCCAGCTTTAAGACAGTCGTACTTCAAAGTTAAAATAAATGACAACAGTAAGCATCTCCAGAAAGAATTGACCTGCTGGCTGTTATCGAACAAGATAACGAAATTATCAAGTGATTGTTTATTTCGTGTTATGTAACAAACAACTGATAGTAGATACTGTATATTTTTTCAATGTGATTTGATTTTGTTTCATGAATTTCCAGATCTTTGAGGATACTTTAAAGTACTTTGCTGTAATTCAAAGTATTTCTAAATACTTTGAGCTACCTCCACATACTTCGAAGTACTTTGTGATACTTTAAACTGCTTCTGTACTTTGATATATTTTTCTAATTGAACTCCACTTTCCCTTCCCCCCCCCCCCCCTAGACTTATTCTCAGCAGATAAATGTGCAACAGGAGCGAGTTTTTTTTTTAAGGAAATCAACCAACTCAATTTCGAACTGAAACTTTGGATGTTTGATAACTAACAAGCATTGAAATAAAAAGAACTGCTTAAAAAGCTAAAAGTTCACTTGAACAAATGGAATGACTCACATGAGTTGAATGTTGTTGTTGTTGTCGTAGTACTGGTCGAGGTTGACAATGACGACCCATTGGAAACTGTTGAACTTGTAGATGCTATAACAAACAAGTGACATGTTTCCATTCAATCTCAATACTTTATCATATTCTTTTTGTCAGGGATTTGAGCATTCGACCTCTTTATTGAGACTAGTTTTATTTTGTTCGCAACAGAAATAGTCGAGAGAAAATCGTCGATTTTTATCCAAGATTACTTCAAATGATCCTTCCTCAATTGAATATCGTTTATCCAACAGAATAGACTGTCAGTGTTCGCTGCGCTTTTTCTAGGAAGAAGAATCACACACGGAACGATGATTGCGACAACTGCCGTAGACGACAAAATCATTCCCAAAGATAGAGCAATTCTTCATCTCTGTGCCACGTCACGACAGAGACACTATTCAAGACCAAAGAACTGCGCCAATCGAATCAAATGACTTCAATTGACTTTTGATAGATGGAAGGTCTTTCACGTTGGTCGCGTCTCTCATCCCTTGAGAGGCCATCTAAAGAAGTTGTCGTAAAGGCATCATGACAATACTCATTACGTCAATTGTAATCGAACAAAATCAAGAGAAAAGAAAGCGAATGATAAGAACATTTTTCAGTTGGAATTGGATTATGAAAAGAAGAAAAAAAAAGGATAACCAGTGCTTTTCTTTTTCTCAATTCGTCTATTTCACAACTTCGAGTTGGTTTACTGAGACGGTCTTTTTCAAAGATTTTATTGTAAAATCATGGTACGACCTGTCCACGTGACGATCCACCTATTTCTGCAAAGTCAGAAAAAAAACGAAAATCATGCTTTCATTATATAATTTTCACGTTGTCAGATGGATGATGTCAGACGTTTTCTTAGTTGTTCTTTCAGAGATGTTATCAATTCATTCATTTCGCGGAAATTACACATAACTTTCTAACGAAATAAACGTTGATAAAAATATCCGCATTTCAAAAAGTGTTATTCCGTCATGAAGCGTTTTTATTTTTCAAATGCCGTTTGTTCATATTCTTCAAATTTTCTTTTTGCCTTTTTGTAGCCTGTCATCTAAGCTATAACTTTCCTACGAAAAGTTTTTGGTTCGCAGTTTTATTTGCGCTGAATTTTTCAGTTCTTTAGATAACACTCAAACTCAAAACCATTTTGGGTTATTCTGTCACGGGCCTATATTTCAATCCTAAAATTGTAAAGGAAGCTCTGACTCCAATGAAACTTTGAGGATATGTAGAGCAACACGACTTAAATATGTTCTGAAAATTTCAGCTTTATCTGACTTTGTTCCGCTGAAATATTGAAAATAGAAAGTGAAAAATCGTTATTCTGTCACGAATGGACAGATCGGATATTGATTTTGTCTATCTATTAACAAATGTTTATCTCGGAAATTCTGCTTGACAAAATAGCGAGACTATAATGTGTTGATATTAGGATTATCTGACTAACATACCGTTTCCAGTGGTATCTCCAACGAAACTGTTGCTTCGATTAACAAATAGAAGCAATGAAGCAATAATCGCCACAGGCGTCAACAGTAACCAGATCAGTAAACATCCCAGAGCTAGTTTGCATTTTGTACTCAACCTATATGAGACAAGTTAAATTGGTTTTTGCAAATGGAATCGAATCACCTAGTTGTCTTGCTTTGCACAGATGGAACCTTCTTCAAATTGACGTTCTTTCGTTTTGTCCTTTTAGCTGGCTAAAAAAAATGACGAACAAAAATGTATATCTTACATCAAACGACGACAGACCGTTGGCATAATGCTTCGATCGAAATGAAGGAGAACAACGTCTTATTGACGGACAAAGCAAAAGTGAATCGTTGTCGATGGTGTACTCACTCAACAGAAGAGAACTGAGCTAGCACGAAGAATGAAGAATGTTATTATTTGTTCGTTAACGTACATCGATTGAAGAAAGGTTTCGAATAACACTGAAAGAACAACTTTGCTGTTTTGTTTCCATTGATTACCTCTTTCGTGCGCACTAGAGCTCACTCATTAGAAGTAATTTTGTTCGTTTGTTTGAAGAAATAAAAATGTAATCCATTCAAATGCATGTTTGTGTTTTACATTCATTTGTCGTCAACGAAAATACTCGCACACAATTTTTGTCGCCGTGATGAAATCAGTCTGTTTTCTTAAAAATTTGTCCGCAGCATTTATGGACACCATTGGAATATTTTCAACCTGAAACGGTCAATTTTGGAGAAGAGATCTGAGGCTAGATGAAGCATCTAAATTGATCGTTTTTTTTCAAGGATCTCAGAATCTACCTGAATGGATAGGACAAGAGCTCACTTTTGATCCGATAGGTTTCTGTTAGTGAGTACAGCAATGCAGCTAAAAGACAAATCTTTAGTATGACCAAATGTGGAGTGTGAGCGGATGTTGATGTATCATACAGAAAGACCCACACTCCACACCATCACGCTCAGCCACAGCTACACCTATACCCGATTTCACTATGGTTTCGGCCATAGAAACCGTCGATTTGGATGATATTATGAGGATAGATTTTTGTTATTATAATGAACATGTTCAATCTTTATTCGCTAGTCTTTGTAATGTTTGTAAATGTCAGTTTATGCTCAAAGATCATATGAACTTTGCTCTAATTTCGGTCGAGTGTTTTCAGATACATAGTATCTGAAGAAGCAATATAATGCAAACGCATCAAGCAAGTATCAGAGGGGATGATCGTGAATAGCTGGCTCTGGATCTCATCATCGGCTACTGGGTTACGACATGTTCCAGATAAAGAAAGCCAACATTAACGTGATAAGACTAATAAATGCCCACATGTTTGTATGATGCAACTTTCGAAAGACGGTGTGGATGTGGGTGAAGAGAAAATTATCATCCAGATCCACACCCACACCCCACACCTAATATAAGAATGTTGCTACTCTTCAATTAAATCTAGTAACTACCACTATTATGATACCGCCAATCCTTCAGACATTTAGACTTTTGATATTTCAAAATTTTTATCTATTTATTTGATGGGTACCACAACACAGAAAAACTGAAATTACATTACTTTGAAAAACAGGAGAAGGTATTTCTATAATATCACGATAATGAGTACGGATTACCTATAACCCCTCCTCACTTAATAGAAGACTACATTAATTATTTAAGTTTTCGAAAACTGAAAACTTTAATTAGTCTATTTACATGAAAAAATGCTTAGTTTTCAGGATCTTGAACTGAAAATCTTAGAAGAGTAAGTTCCACATTATGTCTAGGCATTTAAAACTCCAAAAATCTTTTCTCACATCTTGAAAGTCGCTTCAGACTTCTGAAAAACTTGATTAATTGAAAATTGGGAAAATATACTCTAAAAAAAGCGTCTTTTCCAAACCAAAAAGAATCTTCGAACAAATAAACGGGAAATTCTTTTTAGCTTGGTAGAGAAAAAAGAGTTTCGTATCAAGCCTATTCTAGAAATCTACAGAAAAAGTTCCGAACAAACCTTTCGTACAGAACCTCTTTTAGCAAACAGAAAAAATGTTTCGTATCAATCCTGACCTCTATATCATAAGACTTATCTAAGTATTCCTATATCCTCACATCTATAGTCATATGACTATATCCTTATGATCATATTCTGATACCTGTAGCCTTTTGTCTATAAGCTTATTCATATAATTACATAGTTAAACCTATACGCTTACACATATACCATTTTAGTTATATACTTATAACCTGTGCATGTATACCTATGTTCCCATGACTGTATGCTCATCATTTTAAGGTGTTGACTACATGCTTCAATCTATACTCATTCTCTTATACTTATACCTTTATTGCTATATCCGATATTGTGCAGACTGCTCAAAAACCACCAGATAAGCAAGGTAAATCGTTCACTTTACCGCGGTTCTTCTTCTTAATTTTTTTTCTATCACAATGGATGACTAATGTTAAGCGCTTAGAAAAACATTGTATTTTAGTCGAAACCGCGTCGTATTATTATTGTGAGCGCTATCTAGCTGCCTGTACCAATTACATCGACCGTCTCCACTTGGTTTTTGATTTAGATTCTTTATTGAAGATGCATCACAAAAATATTTAGTTGTTAAAGAAATTCATTAATAGGGAAAATTGTGGTGTCATCTAGCACAATATATTATAGTATATTAAAATGATCTTTTTTTGAGTTGCACTCGGTCTTTTCAAGGCTCAAAATGTCAATTTAATAAACGAACTATTAAAAAAATTCACAAAAAGGGATAAACCGTTCGAACTATCTGTTTTGATGAAAAATAAACGACATGGATCTTTCTATCTATGTGCTCATCTTTCACTATCTATTGCCCTTGTCCTCAAGAATAGTATTTATGCTATGTGTACAATAAGCTTTTATAAGTTTAAAATGTAAAATCGATAAGATGATAAATATACAAAAAAGTTCGGTTGTGAATTAAAGCTGCTCAATGATTGTACGTAATATTAGACTTGTTGTTCTGAGAAATTTTCGTTTTTGTTTGATAATGATATCCTCCTTTGTATATCGAACATATGTTCTGGTTTTGCTGCATATTGTATAACTATCTCAACAAAATTCTGATTGACATTGGAATTCTCGATAAGATATCGATTCTGATAAGTTCTTAGTGACATGTAGTTTTTCGTGTTTTTGACCGTTATACATGTCCTCTTTGTAGCTCGATACTGTATTAATTATTTTCTCGATCTGGTAGGTAAACTTTAACCATTGTTCTCGCTATCTAGATTTCGTCGCGCTGCATTTCTTCCGTTAGTTTCATTTCTCAGAAGTATGTGCATCTATTTCTCTGCGATTCTTTTTCACATTTTCATAATTTCTAGCGATAATTTCCAACGTTTGGTTGTACGACTGAACAAATAAGGATTTTAAAGTAAATAAAGTAGCGAGGCTAACGATAAATCAGACGTGGACGTGGCAAACAGATAAAAAAAACATTCGATAGTGTGCAGAACCATATACGAATTTTAGGAAGCACACGAAGACTGTTAATAGTTAACGGAACTATGCAAAGTTTTGTATGAAAAACGCAGAATCTTTCCATAGTTTACGAAACTATCAATGATTTTGTGTAAAATATACGAAACCATTAAACAGTTAATGCAATGAAGAATGATTTTGTACAAATAATAGAAAACCTTCAGATATACTATCTAACTATTGACAGTTACTCATAGAAGGTACGAAATCTTTACATGGACAACGAGACTAAAGATGGTTTCGTCAATATATTATGAAAATGTTCGAAATTCTACGAAGCTATCAATGGCTTAGATCATGATTTATATAGCTATCATAGGTTTAGTTCATGATGTACGAAACCGCGAATGAATCTGTGGAACTCGCAGAAGATTTCATACAGAACTTTTAGAATTCAGGGTTAAACTGATTCTGTAGAGTGTATTCATACGGATTCCAGTGTTGGTCGTCAAAAATCTAGACTGTTCCTCGTTTTGTCGTTCGCAGTAGTTGACTCAGTTCAAAGTAATAAGAATCTTTATGTCATGTCTCTTCTTAATATCACTGGCAACTATTGTTTTTCAACTGAAATATCGACTACATGCTGTCTATTCATGCAAAAAACTTCGACTCAAAAGTCTAAAGCTCAGCATCATTCTTTTATATACAAAAGATTATATTATGGTAAAACCGATAAAATTTCCACACTCACCCGTTGAACTTGTTAGTACCAGGGCAACTGGGATGGCGATTGCTGCACCAATTACACATAGGACTATCCCAGCTATAAGTGTTTTACGTGCAGTTGATGCAAGCAAGCCTTCATTAGTTTCCCTAGAACACGATGAAGATAACTAATACATCAATTTCATTGCCTCACTATTTACTTCATAGTCGACGGAATTTCGTCAATCGCGGAAATATCAGCATTGATTGACTGAGGAGGCTCATACGATTTTGCCGATGCTGGCGGCGAACGACTTTGCTATTGGCATTGGAGAGATCATTCTTGATTTTCTAAATTCTCGAAATAACTTACCAACTTTAGTAATCAGGTGTATTTGGGCGCATAATCACCAGCGACAGCTGCGCTACTCGTAGGCATCTGCCGTTTTTCTGCTTATGAATTTCTTCAATGCTCACAGCGCCTTATAAAACGCTGTTGTGTAACGTTGTAACGAGACATGCCTGTTTTTCATCGATACTTGCTGATGGCACATTGTTGAGCATGTTATTTACACAAGTTAATGCAATTTCAAACGATGTATTTTTCGCCTGTTTCTATTATGATAGAAGTACTATGCACATTGCGCATGTGAGCGTTGTAAGAATCAGAGATGAAAACAAATGGGATAAAGCGGATTGTGAATCTTCATGAATTCTATAGATTCTTGTGAGATTTCGAGGATTGTCAGGATCTTACGATAGAGTCAGCTATTAAATTCTAGAAAGTCTAACGCATGTTATTCTCAATTGCTATATTTACTAAAAAACAATTGATTAAATTCAGATGCATTAAGCTGGTCTTTTTTAATATCATAGGATTGAACTATATGAAATACAATGATTTTAAATAGTTTTTCTAAAAGAATTTTTAATTTGAATAATGAATTAATTGAATGAAGATTTAGATAAACATGTCGATGAAAAAGATATGCAATAACATTTGTTTGATTACAAATATCATCATAAACTTGTCAGAAAACGACTTGATCAGAATAAAATTTTACATGATTAGACAAAGTTCAAGTTCATGATGACAATAAGTAAAATAAATGTTGATATGAAGAGAAATTGAGTTCAGAATTAACAAAATACGCCAATTAAGTAAAGCAAATACAAAAAAAATATGAGCTGCATCTAAATACTCTAATATTTTCAAAAATATTTCGTTTGATAAATCTTCTAATTGAGTAACAATAGTCATTTTATTGACTTTCGAACATACAATATGGAATAAGAAGATCAATTAGAACTTGAAAATAATCAATTATCATATTTACTATACTAAAGCATGTTTAATACTCTTTATGTTAAAAAAAACAAAAGATACAAAAAGTTTCTTTAGAATATTTGACAGTTTTGGCTTTTAATTTGACTTTGAAACTTTCTAAGATAATTTGTTTTGTATTTGTCGTTTACCTCTTGACATGTTCACTGATGAATTTCTTTGGGTGTGAGCGTGTGAATGTGGGTATGGGTGAAGAGAAAACCCTTGCTTACACCAACAACTACAAACACGCCCGTCTACAAAAAGTTTCATCTCTAAATGATCAGTAATCATATAACTGGACATATAATAATATGAATTAGTTAAGTTTTATTCGAGTATGTTCTTTAGACGATCTTTTAAATAGAATTATATCTTTTTTTCCGAATTGTCTAATACAACTGAAACTATAAAAATAGAAATAGCAGATCACGAACTAAATTTTGATAAGTAAAACTTTTTAAAATTGAAATGCCTAAAAAATGAAATGCTTATTTAACGACAGATAGCTGTCATTGGTCATGTGAAATACTTATCATTTTAACGCGCTGAATAATTTTTCTTACGAAGTATCATATTTTCAAAAGAGCATCAGACATTACATAAAATAGTTAGTGATTTAAAGTGTTACAAAAATGGATATTATTTTTGATTTTGTGAGATCTTTTTATGGAAAATGGCTGTGCTTGATGCTCTTTTGAATAGGATATTGAACAGGAAAAAAATTGTTCAGTACGTAAAAATGATGAAGAATCTATATGAACAATGCTAGCCATTTGTTGTTCAATAAGCATTTCATTTCTTAGGTATTTCAATTTCAAAAAGTTTTACTTATCAATACTTAGCTTGTGATCTGCTCTTTCTATTTTTATAGTTTTAGTTATATTAAACAATTCGAAAAAAAATATATAATTCTATTTAAAAGATCGTCTAAAGAACATGCTCGAATAAAACTTGACTATTTCATATTATTATATGTCCAGTTATACGATTACTAATCATTTAGAGATGAAATTATCTGTAGACGTAGTATGAACACTGACTATACTTTTTATGTAAACTGTACCTCAAAAGTAAGCTTTACAAGAAGGTCATACTTACAATAAGATTATAAAAAAAGGTTTTTCCAGTATTGTATTAAAACCAAATTTGCATTAATGACGTATCTTCTGATCGATATCTGTGCTCTCGGACATAAAAATGCTAGTAGCTTTAAAAATGTTCAAAGTCAAATCAGTTACTATTGTGAATGGAACTGTTTAAATCAAATTTGACCTACAGATTCTAAACATAGATTGTATCAGATATACTTGTTGACTCTTTTGTAAAAGAAGCATAATAGAGATGAGCCATAATCAAGTGTTTTTAGTGGTTGCAACTGTCTATTTCATTTCACGAACAATAATAATATACTAAATCATGCTTGAATATCTTTCGATCAAGCGATGTAAGATCTAATTTCTCTAATATGTTCATAAAGAAGATTCACGAGATACAGTTGAAGATGTAAAATTTTTTTGCTGATACAGTCACTTTTCATTTCATTGATTTATCAATGAATTTCAAATGAACATAAATATGAACAAGATAATATATAATAAAGATCTGGTCGAGTTCAAAATAAGAATCAATAACAAAAAAAAAATAATTCGAAAATAAAATTTCCCCAGTATTTTTTTCAATATTTTGAAGATGATGAATTTACGTATTTTAGATCACAGTAATCAATATGAATGTTGGTTTTAAATCAAAATAGATTGAATCAAGTATTGAAGAGGTATAAAAATTGTTTCTATATGACAAACTTTAAGAACATCCGATATTTCTATTATACTATTGTAACATTCTTTTAATGTATATTAATGCTGATTAAGTTTCCTTCTTGAATATAATATTTAATTAAGAAAAAATTACATTAAAAGATTTTAGTAGAATAAAAATCATATCATAAAGAATTGAAAGGAATAAATGTAGAGAAAAACAAAACAGTAGATAAAATTTTTTTTCAAATCTTAAACAAAATCAAAAATCGCGAATAATAAAAAAAAACGTTTAATGAATAAATGTAATAACGGTGAATAATAATCTTTTCAATCATCTCTTAGATAAGGAAAAACTAGCTAAGAAACAAAAAATAAATAATCATTTAGATTACATGCAAAAGAATTGAATAAATACTTACCGTCAATAAAAATAAAATGTCATGACAATATTCATGACAATAAATATTGATGAGATCAAAGTAATTTGTCCATGCGATGGTTGAGTTATCCCACCATCAATATCTAGGTTAGAAACACGTATAGTAAGTTCATATGTTGATAATAATTGATATTGAGTATCCTGAGCAGTAACACGTATTACTGTTTCACTATTGTTTAAAGTTGGTATTTCCCAATAAAAAAGTGCTGTTTGATTATCAAAACTGGCAGATGATGGTCCTTGAATTAGATTATAAGTTATATATGAAGTGTATGGACTAACAGCAGTGAAATTGATAGTTATAGAATTTGAATCATTCATAATAAGAATAAGTGGTAAATCTGAATTAAATTCTGGTGGATAACGTTGATCAATAGAAATTTGAACAACAGTTTCAGCTGCTATTCTTGATGTACGTCCAAGAGAAATATCATT
Organism: Rotaria sordida; assembly: GCA_905250125.1. NCBI lineage: Eukaryota > Metazoa > Rotifera > Eurotatoria > Philodinida > Philodinidae > Rotaria > Rotaria sordida. The sequence continues at coordinate 11,964 of CAJNOL010002168.1, read as the reverse complement.
TGTAACTGCAATATCATAGAAACATGTTTGTTGAGCAGTTGTCCATGATGATCGATTTGTTAATGATGGATCTATATTACATATTGAAAGTGTCAAATTCAATTGAGATGCTGAAGGTTGAGGTAATGTAAATGATGGAATATATAAAATATTTTGATTAGCATAATTTATTGCTGAATCACCCATTTCATAATAGAAAAGTGAGTCATTTGGATCGATAGCCCATAGTTGTCCAAACTGTTGATGAATTTGTTGAAGAGTAAGTGTATTAGGAAGACCTACTATAGTTCCATTTGGTGTTCGAAGATCATTATTTGGATTATTATCATATAAACCAAGTAAACCAAATGTACGATTTTGATGTAAACCAGCAACTGATACACCAATATTAAGTACTAGACCATCTGTTATTGAAATAGGTGTTATTTGAATACTAACACCAATAAACCATGAAAGTGTAAGAACACCACTAGTTTGATTACGTTCTAAAGTCATTTCAGGAAAAAAGAGTACGATAGAATTATTTGTAGATATTGTATCATCATTTGTTGTATCAAGATCAAGTGTTTCATTATCTCGTCGAATAATTAATATATTTCGTCTCGAAACAGTAATACTCATACGTTGTGCAAGAGAATGATTAGATTTAGCTGCAAAACCACGAATAACAGTAGCACTATCATTGAATGAACTAAGTGTTGTTGTACGTATTTGAGAATTAAATATAAGAGTTTGTATCAATGGATTAAAAGCAGCATTAATTGATGTTGAAACATTAGTAATAGCTAAATAGATATATTCACCATAACCATTGAATGTATATGCTGAACCATCAAGAGTAGTAAAATGAGGATCACCCCATGTACCAGCCCATGCATTCGGTGAATTACTACCTCGGCGAGGTGGTCTTAATTCAAAATATCTTGTACAATTTTTTTCATTTGAATTTAAAAGGCAACAAGCAAGAAATGGTAATGTATCACTAAAGAAATGAAGAATTGGAGATAACGCTGGTTGATAACGATTATCTGTTCCAGCACCTGTACCATGAGTTATCAATTGTCCATTACTACTATAACAGCATTGAGTACCTGCATTCCATTGATTGGTTGAACGTGATAAGTAACATGCAATAGCTGATAATTCATCACGATTAGATCGTCCACGATGAAGATTACAATTAATTGCTGAATTATAACTATTTTCATTACATAAAGGATCTGGTTCATAACAACAACGTGCAACACGTGCTTGAGCAATTGTTAATGGACAAGGTAATAAATTTTCATTCCATATTGATGGTAATGGTTGTTCTTGTGCCCATGTTTGACAATAACCTGACGTATCTATGTTTGTATCATGTAATACAATTACTTCAGAGTTAAAACCAGCATAAATTGTATTTGTTAAAATATCACGTGCTATAATACGAAAAAATACTGTTGAAAATTGATTATTATCAATTGATGAAATGATAACGGATGTTGATTGAAAACCTAATGTAGGCGTAAGATTTGTTTGCAGTACAATAGAATTACCTTCTGTAATACCACCATTTGATTCATTTAATGTAACAATACACATTTGTATTTCAAATCGTATTGTATTATTTGGCCAATTATTCATTGTTGTTTCTGATAAATACCATCCCAAAATAAGTCGATCACCTATTGTTAGAATCATATCTGTACGATTGAGAATAATTACTTGAGTATTATCTACTGATGAAAGTCCATATTCGACTGGTGTATAAGTAAATGTATTTGGAAGTAATTGATATGTAATACCTCTATCAATACTTAAGTAAACATTAATAAAAGTAGGTAATGGTACAGATGGTGTAAGACAAATAGCTTGAAATTCACTGATAACAATAGCATCGACTAACATGGATTCACCAAACCGGCACTTAATATCACCTTTACTTGTATTTGTAAAACATGGACCTTGAATAATAATTGGTGTAAAACCAAGCTGAGATCCACGACGCGGTCTAAATAACAAATTTGAATTATTACCACAGCCACCAATAGCTATTGTATCTGAATCGATTCGAAATACAAATAGGCCAGGAATATTAACATTACTTATATTAACTAATCGACGAACATCACTAGTTCGAGAATATGGTAACATTTCAAAAATGATACCATCACCTGCATTAAAGCCAGCTTGACCACCGATTTCAGATGATGAATTAACATTTAATAAAGATTTAGTTGAAGGACTAGCCCATTGCAAATCATGATAAAGAAGAAAAGCAAAACTACGTATTTCATCTGTTACAAGTACAATTTGAAATGTATTCAATAGATTTGTTTGAGAAGAATAAGCACCTACTCGATACCATGTACCAGTAACAATCATCAATGGATTAAATGATCGTTCACCAGGAAAATATTGTTGAACATAGGTTGTTGCCTTTCCAAATACAATAGTATTGCTTTGATTGGCATAAATTTGATAATAAACTTTATTACCCGATGGAATAGAGCCTCGAGTATCTATATCAGACCAGAAACCGGCAATCACGCGACGATTATCGTTAAGTGGAAATGGCGTAGGTACAAATTGAGATACAGGTCCCAGAAAAGAAAACAGACCATTGTTAGCTAAATAAATCTGACGATGGTTGTTATTAAAATAAGGAAATATTCGAGGTAATGGTAAAGCATCTGTGCTTCCATCATCGTTAGGTGGAAACATTTGATCATTAGCTGTTGGTCCATATGGAAAAAATTCATCCAGAGGAACACTGTGAGTGATACTAAGGATACAGGTAAAAACGAAAAACATACGAATAAGTATTTTCATCATCATGAAATTTGTGACTGAAAATGAATGATTTGTTTCGTCAATTTGCTTCACTCTTTATAATCTGCCTGCTTCTCTAAGTTCTTTCCATACATGTAAAACTCGAATAGTCGTAACGACTATTCAATAGTTGTAACGACTATTCAACTATTCAATAGTTGAATAGTCGTAAATTCGACTTTTCAACTATTGAATAGTTGAATAGTCGTAACGACTATTCAATAGTTGTAACAACTATTCAATAGTAGAATAGTCGTTACAACTATTGAATAGTCGTTACGACTATTCGAGTTTTACATGTATGTTTAGACGCAGAAATACTTCGTTTGTTTTCTTTCGATTGGTGTGCAAAAGTCACATCTGTTTTTTTTCCAACGGAGTTCACTTCAAAATGGCATAAACACTCTTAACAGTCACGAGTGTCTTTTTTGTCAATAGTTTGTGCATTATAATGCATCGATGCATACCCTTAATAGTTATAAAGTTTATTTAATGCCAACAAAAATTTGTATGTGATTTTGTTGGATATATACAAAAATACACATAAAACACAAAAAATCATGCCATCGTCTGTTTTTGAGTTTTATAAAATAGTTTGTTTGACGATGTCAATAAGCTAGAAGCATTTAAAGTGCTGTATTAGTAATCTAATAGATGAATCATTGAAGAACTCAGTAGTGTAGAACTCGTTAAGTCGTAACGACTTTTCAACTATTCAACTTTTCGACTATTCAACTATTCAACTTTTCAACCATTCAACTATTCAACTATTCACCTATTCAACTTTTCAACTTTTCAACTTTTCAACTATTCGACTATTCAACTTTTTACCTATTCAACTTTTCAACTATTCGGGTGTGAGTGTGGGGTGTGGATGTGGGGTGTAGGTGTGGGTGTGAATGTGGGTGTCCTTTTCATCAAAACGCATATGCACACCCACAACCACACCCACACCCAAACCCTAGCATCCCAGGAATGCCAGAGGCATCCCAGGTGATGCTAGTAGTATCTCAGGAATGCTAGAGACTTCCCAGGTGGTGCTAGTAGCATCCCAGGACTGCTAGTAGCATCTCAGGAGTGCTAGAGGCTACCAAGGTGAGCCTATTAGCATCTCTGGGATACCAGAGACATTCCTGGTGATGCTAGTAGCATCCCAGATGAAGCTAATACCATCACAGGTATGCTAGAGGCTTCCCAGGTGATGCTAGTAGCATCTCATGTAATTTCAGACTGGTAGGCACAACTAGGAGGCATTAGCATTAAGAATTAATGCTAATTTAATGCTAATACCTTGCATTAATTAACACTAATGCTATTAATGCCAAAGCATTAGTATTAGCATTAACTAATGCTAATGCTAACACTAATGCGACACCCCTGCCCACACTCCACCCCACACCCACCCACACCCATACCCCACATCCACCCACACCCCACCCCACACCCACACCCTAGCCACATCCGCCGCCCACACCCCGCACCGACATCCACACCCACACCCACACCCCAACTATTGAATAGTCGTTACGACTATTCGAGTTTTACATGTATGCGTCTAAATTATTCTTGGTAAAAGTTTTTGTTTTGCGATGACGCTTGAAAGGTGGATGTAAGTCTGGGTAGGAAGAGAGAAAGGAAGAAAGACTGATGTAATTATTTGTGTAGAGGTGATGGTATGTATCTTTTCATCCACCCATTTCGTGCAGATACTCACACCCCATACCCTCAAATTCTCAATTTTCTATTCATCATTCAATGCTTAAAAACATAATTTTTGTTATGTGATAATAGGTAACTAAAGTCACAGAGTGGGTGTGAGGGTCGGTTTTATTTCGGTGTGCATCGATACCCATATCTTAATTGTGGAATTGCCGAACTGATGCAATAACAGTGCCAGATCAAGTCGAAGCTGAAAATAAATATCACTATTCGACAGAGTATAAATCGACGATCTCGGAAAAAGTTTTTTAACTTCTAGAGACAGTTATCTAGGACTGTCGGCCTTGCATAGATCGAAAGAGAAGACTTTTTCTATCAGACAGTCTTTCTGAAAGTCTGACTTGACAGAAAAATAGCTTCAGAATATCGTTTAGAAAACTATCTACTAAGAATGTATCTGACTGGTTAATGGCTGACCAATACAATTTTGATATACTTTGATGGTCAGGAGTGTTCTCTCAGTTCTATTCGTACTTGACTTATTGTAAAAATACACATGATCATTCGTTTTTTTTGACAGACAGAAGTTGCTGAAGAAGAACCGATTTAGCCTTTCTGAACAATGAAAAATAATGAAGAAGTTATGAATTAGATTCAGTTTAGATGTTATGTTTATTCTGTGTTGATGTTTCAAGGGTGTGGATGTGACTGAGGTGTGGATGGGCTAGACTCTCCTCTTCAATGACACTCACATCCGACACCATAGACGGCGGTGGGTGGGTGTGGGTGTGGGTGTGGGTGTTTCCTTCTTTACATCCACACCCATCGATACCCACCTACAGTTACAGCCACACTCCACACATTCAAGATAATATTTCCTTATCAGATAAGCGAATGCAAAACATAAATCTGGTGATGGTATACTGGAAGAAAAATACGAGTTTTTATGAGTTTTATTTGTTCCATCTCAGTAGACAGTGTTCTTTAAGGTGCCATTGGTTGTCATGGCTTTTTTAAGCCCCCGTCCCCTGTCAAAAATCTATTTTTGTAGCAGAACAATCGATCCAGCAGAAATTTTCAGGAAATATGAGTGCGAGCCTAGAGAGCTTACCGTAAAAATTTCAGCTTGAAACATTGAGTTCTTCAAGATTTACCCCTATATCAAGGGTCAAAAAGTAGATCTCTGTGTGTCCTAGATTTCTTTCGCAAATTTATTGATACTGATTTCGGGTTGGCGTCAAGAGGTAGCTAACACTTGCCGCTACAATTTAACAGAACCTGGTTTTGTAAATTCTTCGTTGTTAATTTTGTGTGTCTGCTTTTCTTGAAAAGTTCGAAAAAACAGGAATATGTCTATGAAAAAAGATCCATTTTTCTGAAAAACTAGATCCAAAATTTTAAAAAAATCCGTCGCTGCTAAGTTGTTGAGCATAATTTTCTCTTCAATTTAAAACCTTTATGAACTTTCTATCATGTGAAATGGCTGAGAATCTGAGACGCACGAACAAGAGAAAAACAAAAAAAAATCTCGTTTTAAGAAAAACGACAAACAAAGTTGAACTTTGAAAATCCAGCTTTTTTTTCTTTTGTAGACCGATTAACGAGAGATCACATCGAGGAAGCGCATGAAACACACTTGCTAGAGCATACAGGATGTGTTCTCGAGGTCTGAAGCCTATATACAGAGTCATAGAGCTTCAAAGACTAAAATTTAACAAAAATTTTTTGCTTGTAAGCTTTCCAGAAACCATCGTAAAAACGAAGAATAATAGTGATTCCGAAAGTAGAAAATGTGGACTATGCGACTATATAGAAATCTTAAAAATCGATACTTTTGACAGGGTGTTTAAACATTATTCAACATATTGAATCCTCTAGTTTTGATTCATTTTGATTTTGTCATATCTTCATTTGCAGAAAATATTGCAAGTTTTAAAAAGTGTATTGTAATGACTGTGACGAACTTGAGTACAGGAATACCCGTGTGGTAAATATGTGCATGTTATTGTTAATATCTTCAAATAATATCTAATCTAATCTCTTCACATACACATATTTATATTGGTATGCATAGAAAAGGTCGAAAGAAAAAACATCGAAAAAAAAA
>CAJNOL010002167.1:0-44762 GCA_905250125.1 Rotaria sordida | reverse complement strand
ATAAAGATTCATAAAAAATTTCTTTGTTACATTTGCAATAATTTTACCCTATTTGTTCAATTATATTTTGAGTAAAATATTTTTTACATATATACAGTGAAAACCACAATTATTCAATAAGATTTATTTTCAATTTTTTACTGTTGTCGTAAGCACTAGAAAAAATCCAATTAGTATTCGAGTCGAAACAATTGTTTCCAACAGGAATAGAACGAAATAAAAATTATTATTAGATTCCCAAAGATAAGGACTCCACTTAATTCTACGAAGAAGTAGAATACATTTTATAAATTCAACTAATATTTGAAAATTTTTCTTTGTTTGCTTCCAGTATATTCGCTTGATAGGAAATTTTCTCTCTCATTCAAATAACCATTTGATTAACTCTATTTCGCGTATGTTTTATTACATCAAAAACAAAACAACACTTCTACTAGAAAAAAATCCTCTAAAAACAAAAAGAAATAGCGAAAATAAAATATGAAGATAAAGCTTGAATATGAAGGAAAAAAAATATCACACACTTGAAACATCCACCCACTACTGTAAATTAGCACAAAAAAAAACAGATCACTATATAGAGAATAAAAGAAAACACTAATAAAGAACAGGAAAAGCACTATGGAAAGAAAATGACAAACGATTTCTTTATCTTTCGTTGTGTGATTTAAAAGATAACCAAACAAAAAATAAAGAGAAAACGATTGAAAATATTTATTTGGTTTGTGTTGATGGTTTTGATTGATTACCGATTGATTTTAAACCTAACCAACCAAGTACAAAACCCATTGGAGAAGTTTTTAATGAAAGATTCTCGACTACATTAGCTGCTTTATTTTGAAATGATGGTTTACGAAGTGTTGCATGTACAACAATTACTAAATATCATAATAAAATAATAAAATTTTAAAAAAAAACCAATATTATCTAATTCTTATCACTTACATGCTAATGGTAGAACAAAACCAATCAAAAAAACCCAAACAGAACTAAACGTGCTGATTATTATAAAAGCAGCAACAAGAACAAGTATAAGTATAAGAATTGGACGATCACGAAAATGAATTGTTATTATAGTTCTCTCACGTGTTAAATAGAAAAAAACAACCAAGAGTAGAGCTATAACAAGAAGATCAGAAAGAATTGCTGCTGGACGAAAATAACTAAACATAAAAATAATAATAATAATAATAATAATAATAAACAAAAAAAAATTTACCCAACAAGTAAAAGAAAAGGTATGAAAATAACACCATAATTTGATTGAAAATAAATTAAATTTGAAATGACTTGTTTTTGAAGTTCATCAAATTCCTTAGGATTTAAATTTGGTTTAGTCCAATCATTACCTTCAATAAATTCTCGTAATGAACGAATCTATTCAAAATGAAAGCATATTTTCAGAAACAAAAACAAAACAAGCCAATCTAAATTCATTTTAATTACCGGTGGTATTTGAAATTTCAGATCAGTATTCGACATATCGATTTTTTAATAAAAAATAAAAATATCTCAGAACAGATCTAAAAATAAACTCCATTAATCAATGATGTATTATTGTAATAAATCGAATACACTACTAAGGGATACACCTATTTTTATTACCTGCAAATTTTCTATACAACGAATAGTGTCACAAATGATGTTAAATTGATCGAAAGAAAACAATAGCTAACGAAAGAGTGGAGAAAAAAACACATGTCGAGAGAAAAAAGTAGATTTCAATATTCTCAACCAACAAGATGAAGATATTTTATTGCATATCGACAAATAATCCATGTTTAACTAGACCAACAAAAATACTAGTGAATCAAAAATATTCAAGCATAAAATCAGCAATAAGGTAATATGTTTCTTTATGTGAGTATGAATATCAGTTCTTTCTTTATCTCTAATCTCAAATTCTATATCTTACCGTTCAATAAAGTCACTTAATAACATCTGAAATATTTTTTAGATGAATATATTTTTTTGCCATAACTCTTTTCGATAATTTTTCTTTCGCTATTCGCTAGCAAAGATCGTTTAGAAAAGTTTCGATTTCGAATTCAATCGATACGTTAAAAATTTTATTTTTACCTATTTACAATGTCCTATTGTAGCTCTACAAAACTCGATAAACGATGAAAAACGAGACCAATTTTTTTTAGTGGATGGAGGTTTTCTTTTGAATTCCAAAAGTGCACGCAATGAACTTTACCAATCCAACATGTTCTTAAAACTTTTGCAATTATTTTGAACGAAATATTTTTACATAGTAATCGAGATATATTATTTTTGTATTTCAAGTATCATAATCTGAAAAATAGAAATACATACACTGAGGAATCAAACACTGTCCCTAACTTTGATTCTGTTGATTTCTTTATACAATAATAATAACAAAAAGAAAACAAAAAGAAAAAAAAACAAAAATAATTCGTTTGTACAAAATCAATAAAATATTACAATGTGTCAAATGTTGATAATGATGGTTCATTATTATTAATAATACCAAGATTATGATGTATACTTTCAGAAGATATTAATTTTTCAGGTCCATTTGATAATGATGTTATATCATTAAAATTAAAAAGAACTTTTTCAACTAAATCATATTCATTAGTCGAATCATTTGTTTGTTTTGATGGTATTCCTTGATGAAGTTCATTTGACGATTGAGATAAACGATTATATTGTGTATTACGTAATTGTGTAAGTAATTTAGAATTTTCATTCAATTTTGTATCTGATTGTTGATGTTGTATTGTATTATCAGTATGAATTTGTGGTTCTAATTTAATTTGATCAGAAGATGATATTGAATCAATTGATGAAACTATTAAATATATAAAATATTTTTTGATTTAACTTAAAATTCTCATAGGATAGACGATATTAGAAAAAGTAAAACTTGCACAATCAACTAATCTTATTGATAGCTTTGTTTGTGCACTATTTGCTATAATATCTCGAGAACGAAGGCTTGGAAAAAATCAAAGCATTGTAGACTTTTCTATCACTCTTCTTTACGCTCGTTTCTAATGGATACACATACAGAATAGATGAAAGAAAAAGATACATATATGTAACTCGTTTATGCTAGGTACCTATTAGTTTTATCCTTCTCATTTCCATGTGTAAGCAGTCGTTGTTACTTTGTTTAGAGACCTGTCATTTCTTAATTTTATATTCATATCGTTTTTACATTTATCGCTCCACGAACAGTATTTATGGACACTTAAGTATTGCCTTTCGATGCATTTACCTACCATGATGATAACTTTTACAATCTTATAAGTCAGCTTACCAGTTCAAATGAAGCAGCATTACTTAAGATTCAAGATGTAGTTGAAGTTAGCAACGAATTTGAGTAATCTTAGGGACGATTCTCCCAAGAACATGTTCCAGAGCTCCTGGTCGATGTTCTAAGTATCAGTTGGCGAGCTCTATCCAACACTATAATTCAGTTTCTCATAATTAACTCGCATACTTCTTCTAAATAACAGTTCGATAAGTTCTATTTTGTGGCAAATTATATTTTCTATAGTTCAAATAAAACTCCGGAGAAAACGGAACCTAGGAGGAAGATAGCGGGAAGTAGAGAAACAGCTGAAAGTAGAAGCAGAAATTGAGATAAGGATGGTGGGAGATACAGAAATATACGGTAGAGGAAATAGGAATTAAGCAGGAGATAGTCGAGAGTCGATGGAATGCGACGAGAACAAGTCATAAGAAAAGATACAACGATCTGCACAGCAAAAACTTCATCTCGCCTTCGACTCTGCATTAGTATCTAACATATCTCTTGCACACTTCTCACTTTAATTCATTTCAGTTGCACAAACATTGAAGTGAGCGGGCTCACTATATCTTACCTTAGTTTTTTTCTTTACATCACGAAATGGACATCATTTTATTACAACTAATGAAAATATTACGCGATTCCTATATCTCATCATACAGAAAAATATTGATTGAAAGCAAAACTATTCGAATCTCAAGTCAATCTATTAGCGTATTTAGCATGAAGGAATTTGTCCAAAATTTTCACATACATCGCATGATAAGCTGGCAGAGAAGTATCAAAAATCAAATATTTGAGTAAACACTTACTTTTTATCTCATGTCTTTCTTTTGATGCTATCATACTTCGCATAAAAAAAGAAACAGAAAGACTTTTGTCAGGAGTTATATATTTCTTAGAGTCATTAAAGTCAAAAAAGTTATAAAGTCAGTTATTTTCCTCTATGATATTTCTGTAGGATCTAAAACTCATTAACAATATATACAAAAGTATTTGCACTATATTCAAAAATAAATTTCTCATACGAAATAACATTTCTAAGTGTCAAATCGCTTTTGAGTCAGGACTATCTGCATCATATAAGTTCTAATGAGCTATAAACATCCTTACAAGAGTTCAGAGTTCTTTGACTGCAGATATTCATGAAAAAAGTTTTTAGCATGATCCTTGCAATATGAAACATGATTGATCTGTTTCACTTATTAAAGAGCACATCACACATATCCTTGGACTAAACTATCGAAATACCTACGACGCTATAGAAAGCGTCATCTGTGAGACAGATTCATTTTTCTTACTATAGCAATCAACATTTCTTTCATTAATTACTAATTAATGAGCTACGAATGCGTTAATAATTCGATATTAATTAGTTTTTTGCTTTTAAATAACGAGTCCTTGCTAACGGCATATCGAAATATCTGTCACGGTTCATGAGTCCAAATTTCAACACTTCTTTTCGATCGTGTTTCACAAAAGAACATTAGAGTTTGACATTGTGTATGAGTACACGCTTCACTATAACCATATCTAAGGATAGTAGCAATTGAAAGATTTGAAATTTTTACTATAAATTATTTCCATTAAAGTATGTTTCTATGCAAATATACGTTCTCTCGGTAATTTAAAAAAAGTAGAAAACATTTTCTTAGTTTGTTTTTTTACCATTATGAGTTGAAAGTGTATCGGCAATATTGTTTTGATCTTCTTCTTCGACTTTTTGTTGTTTTTCTCGTCTCTTCATAATAAAATTATCATGTTCACCATTTGTTAATACTGATAAAAATCTATCAACATATGCTAATGCTAAATCTCCAGCATCTTTAACATAATCCATTAATGATACAGCATATTGTGCTGAAAATTCACTTCCATATGTATGTGTTAATAAATCAAGTTCTTCTTTTGACATAGAAGAAAATATTGAATCATATTGTGATATATTTGATGAAAATGGTCCATTATCAAGAAAATCTCGTGCTAATAATTGATAACGTTTTTCATTATCATTAACAATAGGTAATGTTGAAGTTAAATTATCTTCATTTAATTCTGTTAATGTTATTGCATGTTGACTAAAATCATCTTGATTTATAACACGTAATGATGTTATATTATTTGTACGTTGATATGTAATTGTATATGTATTTAATGAATGATGTAAACGAAGTTTATCATGTACACATTGTGCAGCTTGTTGTGCTTGTGAAAGAATTTCTTCTGGTGATAATTCATCACTACCATCATCATCATCATCATTATTATTATTAGTATTATTATTATTATTATTGTTATTATTATTATTATCATCAGGTGTTGATGTTGAAATTTTTTCATAAAACTTAGGTAATTTTAATATTAATTTTGGTTTACGTTGTGGATATGTTTGATTTAAATTTATTGTTGAAAAATTTTCATGTTCATTTATTGATGAATCATATTGTTCTTGTGATATTGTTAATTGTTCATCAATATTATGATTTAATGAATCAATACGAAAACCTAATTCACGTTCAGTAAGACGTGAAAAACATTCAAGACTACGACGAAAACTTATTAATTTATCTTTATTCATTAATTTTGTTCCTGTTGCTAGAAGTTTTTTTGCTGCTTGCCAATAAATTGTATCTGGACGATTATATTTCATAGCATTATCACACATAAGTTCAAAATCTGAACGAAATTCAATTATATTTGAATAATCATCTTGATTAATTTTTCTTTTCATTGTTGAAAAATCTATTGGTCGTAAAATTATTTGTGAATAACCTGGTGCAAACTACAAAAACAAAATAGAATTTTATTTATTTTGATGAAAAAAAAAAACAATAAAAATTCTACTTGATCAGTAACAGGATATTGAAAAAAACCTTCTTTATCTTTACGTGAAAGTATTCGTAAAAGATGATGAAGACATGCATTTAAATTTGTATTATCATCATTATGAGTTTTAGTTATTGACTTTTGAATACGTCGTGGTCGATCGGGTATAAGTTGATTGAAAAGAAAATTTGAATCAGAACTATTTGTTGTTGTTGTTGCTTGTTGTTGAGATGAAGAATCTTCTTCATAATCGGCCATACCAAGACCAGAATGATTTGATGAATCATCATGTTCAAAAATAGTATGACCACCAACGCTAAAACGTGGTCGTTTTGTACCACGACGAAACATTGAATTTATATAGATACGATCTTGTTTCTTTTTCTTGGTACTAATTATCAATAGGATATACCTAGATCCAGTCTTCTATAGAAAGCATGAATAATTAATTAATTTGTGACATCTTACCATAACAGAAAAAAAACAACCAATCGTAAACATTGTCACCCGTATCCTCCTTTTTATTTAGTTATGCATTCAATAGAGGGCATAAATTTATTCATTTCTTCCTCACCCTTTCTGAAGTTTCTTGACAACGGCTTATAAGAAAATTTTGAAATTTTCAGAGTTGGTAGCTCTTAACAAATGGAACAAACGTTGTCATAGACTCAAAGTTCTCAAGTGTTGTTTTCTATGACATACTGAGGTTGTAACAGCAAAAAAATAGCCTTCTCCTAGATATTATATTTACAGGCACTAGTAACAGTTTAAAATGTCCTTGAAAAAGTATCCTTTCAGTAAAATATGAGAAGTGCTCGTTGATAATGTTAATAATATATAAATTAATTTATTATAACGGATTGAATTTTGTTTTATTTTTTATTGATAACAAAAAAAAATACTCATCTCAAACAGCCTAAGGTATACGTGAAAAATGTGAACGTACTAGGTCGGAGAAACAGTGGCATTTCTGCACTCTTTTTTCTGCATGTTTAAGAAAAATGCAAAACAATGTACAGTTTTCGCTAATTGAATTCTTTTTTTGCTCGGATTTATTAATGTTTAAAGACAATTTTTCGATGCTAAAATGTACGTTGTAAATAGATACTACTTCAAACTATATAATGGCGATAGAAAAAAAAATTTCGGATCATAAAACGTGTTTACCGGATCTCTTGGTCGTGAACTATCTATCGCATACCTATTATCAAAACTAGACTTAAAGAAAAGTATCTGTGTGTGTAAGACAAATATGTTGAGAATGTTAGCAGTTGGTACGTTATCTTATACAAGAATGTATAAGATAAAATCACTTTAAAAACGAATTATTTGTACAAAATATTAAAAAGAACTTGTCATAATCACAAATGAGATGATTATTTCCTCAACGGTTCATATAGTTGATTTTAGTGAATAATAGATTAAATTTATAAATTCATTATTAAAAAGCTGTATTTGAAATCAAAAAAAAACACAAGAAATTATTTATAAAATGAAAAAGATGTTTTTTCTTGATAAAATTCTTATTTATCCTACGTTCATCACATATGCATATGAATATAACATTATGGTTTCGTTTAATATAGAGAAAAAAAGATGTTATAACATCAAACTGTTATGATATTTCTTAGAGATAGAATGCTGAAAAATTTAAAGTATTCACTAAAACTGATAAGTACAAAAAAAACATTAATCACAATTATCTTTGCGATATTTGTATAGACATTTTCAATTTTAGTATAAAAATACTGCACTCGAGTCCGCAATTAATATGATCTCGACATTTCAAAACTATTTTTACTTTTTCAAATTGCCAATTGATACAAAAGCATTGGAATGGAAACCTGAGTAATTTATTGTACTTGAGAGTAGATCACAGAAGTGGAAAACAATATTGTTTTACTAAAAGAAATTGTTGTTAACAAAAAATTCATCTACAGATGATGATGAAAGTGAATATGTACTATTGTGGGTCTCCACAATTATAACATTTCGCACCAATACTACATTCCATTCCAGTATCATCAGCAACAAGCAAACGTCTAATACTTAGCGAAATTGATCGGACATTAGAAGCAGAAAGACACTAAATGAATACTGAATCATTTGCTTTTTTTGTGAAATTTGAGATAATCTCGTTTGTTTTTGTTGCTTTTTATGGAAGAAAATAAAAGTTTGAAAATTGTACTATGACTATGAAAGTATCTGTCGAATGTCGATTAGATTTGGTTGCGAAAAGTCATAGCTTCCGTGCAGAACATTATAGTAGAATAAAAGAATGAAATTTAAAAAGTTTCTTTTGTTTTTTGTTTTTATTGATATTTTTTCATATCAGATTGAATTCAATTAGATGAAAATTTTGAATTTTGATACATTCTTTTAAATAACAGAAATCTCATCATTTCTTCAAATATCTTATCGTTGAGATGTTATTTAAATGGATAATGATATCTTGAATGTCATAGATTCAATTTTCATTGAATACAAAGGGTATCATCTAACAACATAAAAACAAACTTGAACTTTAAAAATACTGATTTCATAAATTAAATAATTTACGACAGAGACGAAACACATATACATATTTGAACCATTTTTATCTATTCATATAAGTGAAACGGTAACGAATCATTCTTCAAAAAAAAAAAACTTCATTTTGTCAATTTGCAGGTAAGCGAATCAATGTTGGCGGCTTCTCCTCCCTTATCTTATTTTCAAACTATCGTGAGCGGCATCATTTTCAAAAGAACTAAAGATAGAACAAAAAAAAATTAATTTCATTTCGTCTAACTAATGAAGATGAGCAATGTGATTTATGATCTGTGTCTTTGCGTTTGATCAAAATATTAGCTAGAAAACACGAAGAATATTCATGACATGTTGATGTTTTGATCTCTATCATAGATATCTATGTTTGATCAAAGACAAAAATTTTAAAAAAAAACAAACAAATATTGTCAACATTTTTTAATCTAACGAATGTTATTGAACAAGTATATCTATATGACAAGGAAAATTAGGTTAACATCTCTTGATGTAAGTCAACTCATAAAAATGATTATACAGTTTTTTTTTTGTGTTCTCTCTCAAAGACTGTTACCAATCGTTTCTTTTTGATCTCGTTTCGTGCGATGTAATCAAGCAATAACAACATAACACATGTCATTTGCATCTCGAATGCGAATGCTTTGATTGAAATGTGTAACGACTCTCTTGACTAAACGTGTTAATCGTCGACAAAACTCTCTTTTCTATTTTTTTGACCTGTTATTATTATTGTCATGTGTTGTTATTGTTTTCATTTGTATGATGACTCTTGAGAGTTTGATGCGTATATTAGAAAAAGTTGTAAAAGAAACGGACACACAAAAAATAAAAAGGGAAATTTCCATTTCAAACGATTATTAAATGATGCAGAAAGAATACGAAATAATTTAGATCAATTTGCACAAAAATAAAAAAACATCATAAGATCATTTAATACAAAAAGAAAAATTCAATATGTTTTACAATTAGAGAGATGTACGGAAATATTTTAATCAAAATTTGAATTCAATAAAGAAAGATATTGCGGTGAGATTTAATTGTATTTTGAAGTTTGCGTCATAATAGAGATGTGTTTAGATTGTTATTCTCTATATAAGTTGATTATATTTATGTTTATTTCTGAGATATTCAATGATTGATAAAAATATTATTTTTTTTTAAAAGTATTTATTTACACAAGCCGAGGATTGATATGAGCGATTTTCAAAAACAAGGATGAATTATATTACATGTGTGTCTTATAATTATGATAGTAAAATAGAATCAATGGTTGTAAACACTAATAAAATTGAAAGTTAAATTTATTGTCTAAGAGAGAAACACTTTTATCTAAATCAACTAGTTCACCTTGTTTATAAAGCATTATTCCTCTTATAAGTCAAAAAGTAGTGGTGTAACCAAGGATGAGCTAAACCTGGCGGTGTCCTACCACAAGAAGAAAAGAAAAACGTAATAATTATCATAATAGACACTGTAATATATGGATTACCTCCAACATCATAGCGCATTATCCTTAGACATAGACAAAATTCAATGTAGGAACCAAGGGAAGCGGCGTCTCTCCGAAGATCTTGGTTGACCATTCGGAAGAGAAAATTTGCATAAAACACCGAAAAAATTGTCATTTTATAATTGGGACCAGAACCGCTCGTTCTACATTACGAATACAACTTCATTCGTGTGTAGCAATGGATTAGGCATAAACAGAATTTCATAATAATTATTTTTTTAAACTTTCGCAAGTATTATCTTCCATGAAAGTGCTTGTGATTTCCAATATTCTTATAACCAGGACGATCATTTTCACTCGAAACATCCTTACTAGTAATTTGGAATCGTCTATTCCTAACTATCGTATCACTTACAATCTCCTGCTTACACTACTATCAAAAAGTATATTGACTAAACTTATCTGTATTTTCATAGTTAAAAATTTAATTTTATGAATACTAATAACAGCTTAACTATCTCTCTCATTGAAATAATCTTATACAAATAAAATAGAATATAAATATTTATATAAAAGACTCCAAAAATTCTTCTATCAAGTAGACTTGTTTTGAATATTTTTTTTTTCAATATTATGTGAGAAATAAATAAAACTCTTCACTTGATCAAAAGTTCTTTTTGAAATAGGCTACGGTAATTAAACACGCTGGCTTATAACAACAGTTTTATGATTTATATATCTGCATTGATGCGGCAAAAGGAGAAGAGAGAGATCATTCCCTTTTTATTATAAATAATATGTGTATATAACCGTGCGAAAAATGGTTATTGCTATCGATATATAGACTAGTCGCACCTAATGAGTGTGATTGGTGTTGAAAAATTATTTGAAAACAAGAACGAATCGGAAAAAAAGAATGAAAAAAAAACAGAGAGAGAGAGAGAGAGAGAGTAATGGAAAGAAGAAACTATACCTCAATTTAATGCAATCATCATTATTTATTTCATCATAAAAAACATTCTAGACATACAATTCAAATCATAAAAATCATTACCATCATTATCATCTAACTTCAGGCTATAAGCATAATGGGTATTTACAAGCGAAAACGTCAAAATAGCAATGATTTTTCTATCTCAACTGACAACGGCATCATTGTCGATAGTAAGTTTCTTATTTGACCTTTTTTTGTTTTTTCATAGTTGTGTCTTAAAAATAGTACATATCAATATACAACTAAAAAAAAAAAAGAAGAAGAAGAAGAGGTACTATTATGGGAAGGTCTCAAACAGATGTCAATGTATTAGATGAGATTTAGTCGGTAGTATAAACGACTATAACATGTTCTTTAATAATAGACACTAATCGAGAAACTTCAAACTCTGTTATCATATCGCGCAATATGTATATCATATAAAATAAGAGAACTAGTAGAAAGACAATATTTATGTATTTTTATTTTTTTCTATAATGATCAATTTACAGTAAAAGAGATGTTCTTTTTTTCTTCTGTTGAAGAAAGTTTTTATCTATTTATCCGTATGTTTTATGTTTTTTCTTTTTTTTTTTTATTTTTATCTATCTTTATTCGATTGTAATGATCGATCGCGAATCGTTAGCGGTATAGTAGAAGATGTGAATAAGAAAATATTGACATGTGAAAGTGAATTGATGCTACTGCTGTGCTTATTTTTTATAATTGTTACACATATGTGACAAAGAATGATTGAAGTCATTTACATGCAGATCTTCTTTTTTTTTATTCAGATCAATTTTAAAACTGTATTATAATATAAAAGAATCGAATTTTGTTATATATCGAGGTATGAACACAAAAAAAGTAAATTTAATAATTAATGTTATACTTGATCGATCAATTACAAATGCAATCGTACTGATGTGCGAATGGTTTCCTTGCATGTTAGTAGAATGTCGAGAAAATGAAGACACTCAACCTGTATTATTCTGTCACGCAGAATGATAATCACGTGCAAAGTAAAAATGAAACAAAAAAATCATCCCGAAAATTTTTCTATCAGAACATATAGATGAATGAATAAAAAATTATTTACTATTATCTACTTTGATCTTTTGATAACAACATTCGAATAATAAATGGCATATGAAATTAATCCGAATAGAAAGGCGAGTAAGCACATCTATATATATATATATACTTGTTTGCTCTGATTTATTTAATCGATTTCAATAATAAGCATATTTGAATTCAATTTAATAGAAAAAAAAAATCAATTTGTTTAGTAGGAGGTCATTTGAAAACGTGTGATTATCTATCATTGATTAACGACATACTATTTTTGTGACTGGCGGCCATGGGATGATGGTCATTTTAATGTGTATGTTTATTGACCCTTGAAAAATGTAAAATAGGTACATATAACCATCGCGTGTATTTAATATATATATATATATATCTACACGTGTATATTGTATAGAAAGAGACACAAACGTTTGTCAATAGGGCGGAGTAGTTATTTTTTTATATGTTAGGCCAATTAGTCGCATCCGATCGAATGTTTTCATTTAAGAAGACGAAAATAATCAACGACATTTATGTTCGCGACTTAATATTTTTCTTTTTCTTTTTTTTTTTTTTTTTGTTTATAAATTGTCTCATCTGAACTATTCATGCAAAGTCTTATCTGTTTACTTTCGTCCGATTTTCACGAGAAGAAGTAAACTGTTAATTATGCTTTTCATTGTTCACACCTCACGTTCATTCTATATTTAATGATATTAGCAATTATTTGCTTTCTTTGTCTCATCAACTTGATCATTTATAATAGAAATGTTGTTGACCAGTCATTGTTTATAGATATGTCTTTTTTTTTTAATATTAACCAATAGAATTTCTTTTGCTCTCTTACAATCATTGATAGAACGAATAATCGTCAAGAGAAGAAGAAGAAGAAAAAAACGAGAAAGAAAAAGAGAGATTTGTCTGCTATTGAGATAATCGAATATTTCATTTGATAATGTTAGGTAGTAGTAATCCGTCGACATATCTATTAGCAAGTAGTTCGAGAATGTTTCATGATGAAATATTTTCGGATGATAATGGTAAGAAGAAAATTTTAAAAAAACACAAATTAATTAATTTTTTTCTTCTTCTAAAGATGATTCTAACAATTTGAATAGTACTTCAATTAATAATTCTATTAATAATAACAATAATAATAATAATAATACAAATCTTAATGATGATAATATTCGTCGATATCGAACAGCATTTTCACGTGAGCAATTAGCAAGACTTGAAAAAGAATTTCTTAGAGAAAATTATGTTAGTCGACCAAGACGTTGTGAATTAGCAGCTGAATTACAATTACCAGAATCAACAATTAAAGTAAGCAAAAAAGAAAATTTTTTCATCATATACAAAAAACAAAAATAAGAAGACCTTTTTTTTTTTAATTTTTATATATTAGGTTTGGTTTCAAAATCGACGAATGAAAGATAAAAGACAAAAAACAGCATTTCCTTGGCCAGGTTATCCTGGTGATCCATTTTCATATTTTTCTTATTTTTATGCAGCAGCTGCATCAGGTTATGTTCCACCTTCTCCAACACAACCAACAAGTAATCCAATTCTACCTTCAATTAATCCATTAGCAGCTGCGGCTGCTGTAAGATTAGCTGCAGCTCGAGTTCGATCAACTCCTCCATCTCAAATATTGAATGGTTCAACAGATACAACAACTTCATGTTCATCAGCATCATCACCAACATCATCTAGTTCATCACCAAAACAAAATCATCAACAATATTCACCTTCAAAACCTTCAATTAATTTTGCTTTACCAGCTATGGGTTTAGCATCATTTAGATCAAATTCAGTGAATGAATCGACAACAACAACAACAACAACAAGCACATGAAAAAGAAAAAAGAAAAGCAAAATTTAAACTATCTCTTATTTGAATTCTTATCGCACATTCTAGTCGAACAATGATTCTTCTACTACTTAATTCGATGGACTTTGTACAAAATATTGATTTTTCTTTTGTCTTGTGTTTTTTTCTTTAAATCATTACAAATAAAATTATGTCGTTGTCTTTTATTATAAACAAATCATGAGCTATATACAACTAGTTTTTAAAAACACAAGGTATTAAATCTGCAGAAAAATCGAGTAATACAAAAAGATTGTCAGAGTATCAACAAAACAAAAAGCTAAGAGAGAAAAATCCAGTGTATAACAGATTCCAGATCCAACCGAATCCCAAAAATTTTTAACGCCATGAACTCTAGTCGTCTGAGAAATGTGTAGAATGCGCTAGTCACCGAATATAAAAAACCCGAGAAAAAAGTATCTCATATCTTCGATCCGACTCTCCAATTCCAATTAGGAAATTCCATTGAAATATCAAAGTACAGTTCTGAAAATTTTGAACTCGACGGGCTTTAGTGTACAAACAGTAAAGTAAAAGTATCTGCGAAATGGTCTTGCTCTGCAGTAAAAAAAAAAAGATTTTGAGGATTGAAACAAATTCGAAGCGCCTTTTATGTTTTGTTTTTCAGTGTTGTCTTGGAGTTATAGAAAGTTTTTGAGTGATAGCAGTTAAATCATTGCTTAGTCTATTAGACGAGAAAGATTTATACTTGTCAATGATGTCTTCGATATCATGTTTAAATATGTGAACTTGGACTTTCAATTTTTATGGTACGAAATCTGTTCACTTCGATCGTTAGTTAAATAATGTTAATAATTTCAAGACTCATTGTCTTATGAAAAAGATCCGATAATAAAATGGTTACCAAATTACATGATCATAGATTTATAAACTTCAAGAATTTCAATCTTGTACAAATGAAAAATCTGAGAAATGTAGATTATTTCCTTCAACTGTCCTAACTTCATTTATACTTCGGCATTACTCATATCAGTGTCATTCCTATGATATTTTTCTTGAAGTTAAGAATCCACTCGATTCACTTATTGAGATATAATAAAATTTGATTTTAAATATAATTTTTTGTTTTGTTTTTGAATACTAATTTTTATCAATGATATACAACGATTGAAAATGTCGGCTTTGTTGATCGCATCATCGTGTCATTTATCTTTCTAATATAAAATTCATCATTCTTTTTTTATGCATCATTAGTCGATTGCTTGTTAATAACCATGCTCATTCTCTTCTCATGTAATAATCAATAAACTTAATATATATTTTTTTTCTTCATTGATCAATCATTCAAAAAGGATGAAAGAAAAAAAAAACGAATATTCATGTTCATCTTCTTATCAATCTCTCGCTCTCTTGTCTCAATCATTTTAGCTAAATCATCATTTTGTTATAAGAGAGAGACTACAAGATACAAAATACAAGGTGTGAATCGATAACAGCATAGGTCGTAAAAAATAAAACAACAAGAGCAAATTCTTCTTTGATGAATACTTCAAAACAAAAAACGACAAGTGAAATTTTATGATATATTTTATCCTTTTGAAAAATTTTGAATTTTCTTGCATCATCGGCTTTGTCTTTATTATTTTTTTTATTTGGAACAATAATAATAATAAAAAAAAAAAACAATAAGACGAATGATAAAAATATTTTTGGTTATTTTTTTTGTTTATGCTTCTTTTGATGCCATATGTCGTAAGAGACTTGACATTAATTTTTCAGCTTTTTTTAAATCTTGTGCATATTTGGTTTTATATTGTAGACATGTATGATTGTCAGTTAAACGAAGTATAAGTTTTTCATTTCGATATTTTAAACAAAATCGACAAGCCATTGGATTATTAAGATATAAACGTTCAGCTTGTTTAGCAAATTCGTCCCATGATTGTATAAACATCTGAAGATATACATATATATATATATATATATATATATGGTTTAAGTATACTGCTACCTATACATACAAATCAAAAGAATAAATTTTTTTTTCTTCGTTTTCTTTAAAACATAATAATAACTACAGAAGAAAAATTGAGAAAACAAAAAGAATATCTGAAGTACAAGATAATAACGTGATTACTTTATTAAGAACAAAAACAAAAAAGCGAAATGACACGCACACACACACACACGAAAGAATATATTGACAAATGGCGAACTGATATTGTACGCTAATAGTAATGTAAGAACAAAAAAAGAAAAACGATGAATGTTTGACAAAGAGATGTGTGAAAAAAAAATGTTGAGTATTCTTAAAGTAATTGTAAATCAGAAAAACAACGTTCCATTTCATTTTGGAGAGTTTTACAACGATCACGTTCACTTTGTAATTCTTCTAAAATAGTCAAAACAAATAAATAAATAAATATATTTAAGCTTTATAAAATTAAATTACATCTCTTCGAACATAGGTTTCACCCTTCAGAAGTTTATGATTATTGTACTACGTACTAAGTGTCAGATGCAAAGAGTTTTACGTAATATATCGTCTATCTATTTTTAATACAAAATTTTATGCGTAGAAGCTTAACTTATTGCAAAACAAGAGATTAAGTGAAATATTTAAAGTATGTCTTAGATAATTATGTCTATCTTGTAATCAATTTGTATATCTTTTACGAGTCTAATCTACTTATAAGAGAAATAGTCCAACTATAACCAATCATTTGAGTGGACTCATTAGAAACTCTTGATAAGAGTAGAAAAGTTCTATGAAGGTTCGTTCTCCTATTTGCTTTTGAAGCCGAGTTATGATTATTTTACTAAATTTTTTGGGTATTCACTGGAAAATTAAATAATAGCATTTCGCTCATAGATAGATGGGCTTAATGAACCTTATGAGGGAAACCACCCGAGATGATACATTTTGGATTTATGATTAAATACATTAGATTTTCTATTCTTTTGATGGAATATCATTGTTTTTTTTGTAGATTCGATATCTGGAGAGGAGATCACGTTTTTTTTGTCGTTGAAATTTTTAGAAGATTCTAATGACTTCAACAGCTGTCTATGGACAAAGGTGAAAAATTTGGTATAACGGTCATAACTCCAAAATGGCAGCGCACGGAAAAGAATCTTTCTAGTTTCAATAGGCCCTACGTAATGACTAGGCTCTCATCTCAAACAAAGGATATCACCTCGGGTGATTCTCTCGTTAGAATATCCTATAAAGGCATCTAGGGGCGAGTCTTTTCTAATCTTACCGAGACTTTCTGATGGGCTAAATATGAGCTGAAACGATATAGTTACCTCGTCAGACGAACTTAATCGATGCTCCTTATTTCTAAAGTTGTCATGGTTGAGTGGCTATGTTGATCGACATGTATCCATAAGATACCGTGCTCAAACCTTAGCACCATCTAACATGAAATAATCCTGGAAAAGTCATTAACAGCTATTTGTCTCGGATCTAGGGAACTGCGGATCCGAACCTGATCGGGCCCAAACTCGAGGTTTTTTCCATCAATACGTGTCATCCTTCGTATACACGAACAAGTAGAGGATCAAAGTTTTAGCGGTTTATTCACCACTCTCTGAAGAAAATAATTCAACGTACAGCTATATCTTATTGCTCGATTTCTCATCTGGGAAGCAGCGAATTCACAAAAATGTGTAATCGGGTCTGACAATAAATAAAAGGTACTACATTGTGACATACATCTGGTCTTGTGTCGAGAGCTTCAGCTAGTATTAGTTCTAGGAAAGATATTGGACTATTGAATCTGTCACTGATTATGATTCTTTTATCAAACCTATTCGATAGTCTTCGATTAAATATCATTTTTTTTCATACATGCTATACTCAATATCAATTAAAAAAAAAGATTTCATCTATTTATAAAGCAAATCACTAATACATATAAGCATTTCTATATTTTTTCAATATAAATTAAACCAAAATCTACATTCAAAAAAAAAAAATAACAACAAACAAAAGCAAACCTTCAAGTAAATCCACTTCACGCTGTAGTCGTTGTACTTGTTTAGTAGAATATTCAGCGCGAGTTTCAGCCTATATACATGCAACACAGCAATAAAAACCATGCAAATAAAATACACAGCAAAGAAAAAAAAATCATATCTCATTCTCTCGTTTATTTATTGAATACCTGCAAGAACTTCTACAAATTCTTGTAGTTTATATCGTTGATCAAATACAAGATCTAATCGTCGTTCAGCCTAATTTTTGAGTTTTGTTTTTTTAAAATTTATTCTCAAGAAAGTCTTTGAACAAAAAAAAAAAGCAATATACTTACATCTTTTAAATGTTGGGAAACACGACGAATTTGATCTTCATAAGTTTGTTCTTTATTTTGAGCCTAAAATAAATGAATGAAATAATAGAATAGAATTTGTTTTTTGATAACATACATCATCAATACGAGCCAAAAACGATTTTAATTGATGATGAAGATTTTTGACTTCATGTTCTAAATCAACACATTTCCTAAAAGACCAAAAAAAGTATTTTTGTTTTTTGTTAATAGTAAAACATATAATTTTACATTTCTGATCGTTTAGCTCGATCTTCAGCTTTTTCAAGTTCATT
Source organism: Rotaria sordida (assembly GCA_905250125.1). Lineage (NCBI taxonomy): Eukaryota > Metazoa > Rotifera > Eurotatoria > Philodinida > Philodinidae > Rotaria > Rotaria sordida. Next base: position 26,172 of record CAJNOL010002167.1, on the reverse strand, counting down.
TTCTTGTATTAAAAGTTTTCGTGCAACTTCATCATATTTTTTATCCGATTCTGTAGCAAGTCCACGAGCTTCTTTTAATTGTATTTCAAGCATTTCTGTACGGTCACTTCCAAGATTTAATTGATTTTCTAACATTTTTCTTGTTCTAGAATACATTAAAAATAATATATATATATTTTTTTATAACAAAAAAAAATGTCAAATTAACCGTTCTCGTTCATCAGCTGTATGCGATGCTTCCTCAAGTTTATTTGTTGTTTGTATTAATCGTTCCTCTGTACGTTCAAGTTGTTCTTCAAATGAATGAAGTTTACGCGTTAATTGACTAACTTCAGATTCAGCCTAAATTTTTTACAAAAAAAAATTGAAATAAAAGAAAAACAATATAAATTAAACTTACTAGTTCACGAGCATGTCGTTCTTTTTCAAAATCTTTACGTGAACGTTCTAAATCATCTTTAACTAATTCAAGTTCATCTCGTAATTGTTGCATTTTTTTTCGTAATGCATCTGCTGCTGCATTATTTACTGATGAACGTTGTAATGTACCAGTACCAGAACTTATATTTGTATTCATTTGAGATGATGATGGTAGTAAACTTGACATATTTAATCACTAAACTTTTTAGATTATTGAATTTTATAATAATAATGCATCTGAAAAATAAGAAAAGTGAATTGGATTATTGGTACGAAATAAATAAACAAGTACTATCTATTAACCAATGGTCCTTATGAACTGTGGCGACCTCACTAGAGTGCATATGTGATTGTGAAAATGTATACAAAAGTGTCATATAACGGGGAATAGTAAAATGTATAAGTGTCACTTCATTCATCTTATGATAAAAGTACTTTTAAAAGAAAAAAAAAAGAAAATGTAATAAGATTAGACCTTCGGGCTGCGATGGAATACAGAAATTTAAACTATATATTTGTAGGCTATGCTTTATTTTCATTCAGGAAGTGACAGGCAGCACAAAACTCAGTTATTCTTCAGATTAATAACATTCTATACATTAATTGATCTATTTTACAGGACACATCAAAGAGTGTGGGTACCTCGGTGTCGCTGATCTATAGAAGTGTCCAAAACTTTAACTTGTCATTAGTTTAGTTTTCTACACAAACACTACTAAAAACTGAAAAATATAGAGTTTCTAGATGTTTGTGACATTGCGGAAGACTTCCAAAGATCGAAAACATTTTCTGTATTAGATATAGAGATTTTTTGAAGATCGAAAAGAGTCTATATAAATTTTGATAACTAACTGATAAATTCCTTAACAACGGTAAATGAAATATTTTGATATTCATTTTATGCTGCGATAAATAGCTTTGAAGAATTGCACAAACTTAGAAGTTTTAAATAATATACGTATTTGATCTCATAACATTTTTCTCAAAGTAGAAGTTGTTATCCTGTAGATATATTGGTACTACTACTGAGATACAAATTTTAATTAAAACTTTAAAAACTATATGTTTTACGTGTCTATTTTTAATTTTTGATGAACATGTTAAGCATAATAAAAAAAAAAGATCTCTTTGTTCTAAACGATTCTAACGAAGCAATGATACATACTTGATCTTTTATTTAAATACAGGATAATATTAAATAGAAAAAAAAAACTAAGAGATACTATCATTTAATTTTTATCATATACATACCAATATTTGTAGTGGTTTTATTATTTTTTGACTACATACAACGAAAGATAGATTTGAAATTTTATTATTATTATTTTTTTTTCTGTTTTTAGAAAAACTTCAACTAAAATCTGTTGCATAACGATAAATATGAAGAATAGAAGAATTACACTATATAAAAACTTAATAAGCTTACGAACAATTTGCTCAATTCTTTATAAATATACATTGTCCATCTAAACATAAGGGAAAGGCAACGAAAAGAGAAAGAGTCAAAGTGTATTTACTTTGGAATAATCATCATCATCATCATCATTACTAACACCGCTGTCTCAGCGAAAGAAGAGAAGAAAAATTGAACCCGAACGATCAAATTATAATCATTGTTAGGTCGACAAATGGAGTGGGCAGGCAAGCAACTGACTCTTTGTGTGCATATTGCTATCGGTTGTTTTTGGTCGTCGTCCTTCCGTTCGTTTTTTTTCTCTCTTTTCTCTTGTATACCAACTATTACTACCACGCAAGAGGTAAAAAGGTTGTAACAGCACACATATAGATTAACCCTTTTATCATCGATAGTAAAGAAAAAGAGAGAGAGAGAGAGAGAGAGAGGAAGAAAGACGATGTCGGTGTGAGTCAATGACCGGCTATTGGTGCTAGGCAAACGCCTTATATACATTCTTTGCTTACATTTGATGAAAAAGAGAGAGGGAGAATAAGAGACAACCTATAAGCAACAAATTGAGCACATACAAACCAACTGACTACTTAAGTTTGTAGGGGCACAAACTTGCAATCATAATATATATATGTATATTCAGAATAAAAGAGTATGAGACAGAAAAGAAAGCAATGTGATTGCAAAAGAAAAAAAAAACTTACACATATATATTTAAATTGTGCATTCGTATTCGGCACTATCATATTGATGATGTATTGAAGTATTCGATATTTCAAACATGATTATTATTATTAATATTACTTCATCAATCCTTCATAAAAGCAAATTACTATTCGTTGCTTATCATAATATGACATTTGATGATGATGACAGCCGAGAAAAAAGAAAGAACCTTCAATTCCATTCTGTATGAATACATATGTATGTTTCAATGTAATAAAATAATTGAGACGATAAAACGTAGATGATTTAAGAAGGAGACAGACTTATTTGTTAAGATGTGATCATTTGCATAAATATTTCTATTGTATACTCAATCGGATAAAGAGAAGAAACCAAATAAACACACCTGTTCGATTGAGGTTACATGAAAAGAATTCAATATAATCGCCTTATAATATTTTCTGTTATGAAAAACTATGATACATTGAAAATTTTAATGGTAGTACAAGGAATTTTTGTTGTCATATGTACATCAATAAATGTTTGTTCTTTCATCTTTTATTTGAAGGTTACATGAAAAATACTTTTTATCATTGAGAAAAAGGGTAATTATTCATTGTTGAAGCCTAGAAAAGAAAAACCCACAATAATGATCTTAAGATTCAAGATAGTTCAAATAAATTTCGATCATTATCAACAAAATGATATTTTTAACGCCCGGTGGTAAGATTATCAATTTTAAAAGTCTTATTTAATTTATTATTTGAATATATTAGGCAAAAGTTTAGTGTTAATAATAATCATAATAATAAATTTCATTTCGAATGTTATTTTATCTAATTGTCCATTGTTACATAGTTTTACCGATAAGAGTGGTATTCTTATTGTCAATAAAACTATTATAATGTATACTGGATTGCCTCTCCATTGTCAATGGTTGATTGCAAGTTCTCTTCATGATGAGGTAGTAAATTTTTATTTATTTGTCGTCATTTTTAAGATAAAATTTCTTTTTTTTTCTCTTTTGATTACGTAGAAAATTATTATCGAATTTGAATCGATATATATACCAATATCAATAAAAGAATATTTACATATAGGTTGTCATCGTGGATCTATTAATTTATGGACAGTAGGATTAAAACATGAAAAAATTGAACTTTGTGGTGATCGTCATCATGTACGTATTGGTGGTATTGGACAAATGTTAATGATTGAACTTCGTATTATTGATCCAAAACTTGATGTTTATTTTCTTATGAAATATCAATTGATTCAAATTCCACGTATGTTTATTATTTTTGTTTATTTATTTGAAACATATATTTTCTTTTTTAGAACTACCTAGTAGTACACCTTCGACTTTATTAACATCGACAATTTTACCATTAGAAAAATATGTAAATAATCAAAATTCATTATTTTCAGAATGTGGTTTAACATGGACCAATGGAAATCGATATTATAATGAAATTTCTAGTCGGATTGTTGGTGGTCGACAAGCTTTGGCACATAGTCATCCATGGCAAGTTCTTCTTAGTAATCGAGGTCAATTTTGTGGAGGTCAGATTATTTTTATTTTTCTGGTTTTTTTTTTTAATCTGACAAATATATTTTTCTTGAATATCATAGCGAGTATTCTCAATACAAGATGGTTAATAACTGCAGCACATTGTGTCAATGGGTATACATATATATATGTCGTATCGAAGTTACACCGGTCGACGAAGTTATAACTTCGACGATGATCGTTGTCGAAGTTAATTTTGATTCATCTAGCAATAAATAATTCATTTTATTAAATATCATACTGCTGAATATATAATCAAAAATAAATTTTTCTAAAATAAATATTCATTTATTTAAGAATATTCTTTAAATAAATGAATATTTACTTTAGAACAATTTATTTTTGATTATATATTCAACAGTATGATATTTAATGAAGTGAATTATTTATTACTAGATGAATCCAAATTAACTTCGACACGACATATATATATATATATATAATCATATTTTATTTGACTTTTGATTTTATTTTAATACAGAACGCATCCAAGAAGTTTATTGGCAGAATTTGGTATGCATGATCGATATCGAATAGAACCTTCGCGAGTCGCTAGAACTATCAAACAAATTGTAGTTGTATGTATTTGAACTTAACTAAATCGAGAAAATATAATTACATAATGAATCAAAACTATCTATGACGCGAAAGTCTTTAGCACAAAATATTCGCCCATTTTTCGGTCACTAAAAGATAATTGATTTGGGTTAGAATTTTCGAGGAAACTTTTCGGTCGAGACAATGTTCACTTAAAGAGTAATAGAAAAGTCATTCTAGAGATATCGAAATTTTACTGGGTTTTTTCAACAAAAAGCTGTGGTTCTCTTCGGTCACGTGGAGAAAATCGACTTTAAATTTTCTGTGAACAAAGTTCTTAATGAGATTGGTTTATTGGATAAGTTATAACTTTTCTAATCAACTAATTGCATTGAGAACTTTGTTCGCACAAAATATAAAGTCAATTTTTCATGCGATCTTAGGAAAACCACAACTTTCTGTTGAAAAGCCGAGTAAAATTTCGATATGTCAAGAATGAAGGTCCAAAAAATCCAAACTATCCTAGCCTTTTCTATTACTCATCAAATGAACATTGTCTCTGTCGAAAAGCAAGTGGACACCTGAAGCGGTTCTTGTGTTAGTTAGTATCAGAATTTTTCGCTATTTTCGAATATATTTTCCTTCTGGGGTAAGCGAAATAGCATTTTTTTTGCACAGTTCGTAGTTGTTTCAATTCAATATTATTGTAGAGCACTGAATTCTGTATAAACTGAGGTATTACAATAAGTAAAAGCTCATTTATGTGTTTTCACTAAAGAGCTAGTTTCAATGGAAGTCGACATCGATAAAAAAATCATTACTTCTAAAAGTGCAAAATTCTTAATATCTGCCGTGGAAGATAAAACAGAAAACATTGCTCTAAAAAACTAACCAATTAAAAAACGATTCGTATTTTGAATTTGATAGGTTTTAATCTAAATACAAAATTGACCGAAGTAGCAGTTTGTACAATCATTATGTTGGAACTTTGAAAACAATTTGATGATAGTTATCCAATCTTAGCCCATAAGGAAATTCAGAAAATATATTCGAAAAGAGTGAAAAAGTCTGATTCTAACCAACTATCTTTTAGCATTCGACGAATATCAATGTTTTTACTATTGATCATTATGAAAAAATTCGAAATCACGTTTCAAATCTAAAATTATATTAAACTCTTTATTTTTTTTTTTGTGAATAGTATCCTTCATATAGTGGAAAATCAACTAGATGGATGCATGATATAGCTCTACTTCAATTATCTGAACCACTTGTATTTAATTCATTTATTCGATCTATTTGTCTACCATCAGTAAATGATGTTGTTAAACATGGTGAACGAACACTTATTACTGGTTGGGGTTCAACTCGAGGTAAAATCTATGTTGTTTTTTTATAAAATTCAATAATTTATATTCTTGATAAGGTACGGAAAGTTTTCGATATTTACGTGAAGTTGAAGTAGTTATTCAATCAAATGATCAATGTGGATTAAAAGCAATTACATGGGAAACAAGTCTTTGTGCTGGTTTATGTGAAAATTCAACATGTGATGCTTGTCAAGTAAATTTCAAAAATTTGATATAATACAATAAAAAAAAATCAATTTTCTCTTATCTATAGGGTGATTCAGGTGGTCCTATGATTTTATTACGTAATGATCGATGGCATTTAGTAGGTTTAATTTCATGGGGTTTTAGCTGTGCTGGTCTTGGTGTTTATACAAAAATTTCTTATTATTCAGAATGGATTTTACAAATAATTTATAATTCAAATACATGATCGTGATAGTTTATTTAAATATATTTAATATTTAATCAAAATAAAATAAATAGTTATCACATTAATATTGGAAAAAAATGATTATATTAAAATTTATTGAAACAATCATAGAAAAATTAATTAAAAAAAATGCAAAAAATAAATTTTTTTTTTCTTCAAGTAATATGGATTCCTTCACATAGTTTTTCACGAAAATCAATATAGGGATGTGCATTCAATTTTTGTATAATCACTTCAGGTAACGGTTCATTGATTTGAGATCTAAAAATAAAAATGATTTTTTTCGAATCCATATGCGGAGAAACGTTTTGAATCTGGAATAGGTTCAATAATCTTTGTAAGACCTTTTCCGGGAAGTTAAGAATAGAGAGAAGAAAGGCGAATCTTTTTATCCCATCAAGATGAAAGACATTACTATATAGGGTCTAATGTTACCTCAAGAACGTTTTCGAAAATAGTAACATTACGAAAATGTTACTAAGGCGATTGAAAATTTTGACATTTGTATAAGAATTTCGATGTACTATCAATCTAATGGAATCGGAAACAAATATTTGAGCCTATGATACTGGAATTTCGGACAAGCTTCAGTCTACTCAAACTATGTAGTTCCACTCTCTATGGTCTAATTAATTACATACCGATAAATATCAAACATATTTGATACAATTAATTCTTCATGTTCATCAGCTCGTTTCTTTTTCGCATCATGAATCTAAAATCAATCAATAATAATTAAAAATCAAAAATAAAATAAATACTTACATCACCACTTAATGCAAGACATATATTTAATCCAATTGTTGTTACGAATAAATACCAAAAAATAAAATATAATTCACTCCATCTAAATTCAATAAAAAAAAAATACATGTAAATGAAAAATGAAATCCATCAGATAAAAATTTACTTTGAATTTGTTGCACTTCGAAAAGCATTTACAAAAACAAACCATTGATTTACAATCATTATATTATAAAGTGTAACAAATGATGACTTCAAAAAAAAATTTATAATAACATTTAATAACATCTTTCATAGTATGAATATCTATTCATAACGCATGAATAATAGACGTCTTAGCTTTTTATGATATGTACGATAATTGGGGAGAGGCTATTGTCTCGAGTAGATATGGGCAAGATAGTTCTGGTCCCGGGATCGAGATCGAAAATTATTGGTTCCGGATAGGGATGCAGCGGTGACAATGCACCGTCCATCAGTCGCCGAATGGTATGATGGATCGGTGGGCCGATGATTCATCGTCACTGTTGCATTCCTAGTTCTGGATCCGGGACAGAAACTAATCTAACATTATTTGTCATACTTAATCTTAACCGATAAATATATTTCTTAATTTAACTTACAAAAAAATCATCAAAACCATTTGGCCAATATTGAAGTTGTTCATAGGTCCCACAAACTCTTTAACAAAATTAATTTGTCAAATAGAATATAAATTAATTATATATACTTACAATATATTTGTCTGATTTTGACGAGTGTAAAGATCACCAATAGCACCTCGAAATAATTCCATACCAAGAATTGAATATGCATAATAAAAACTCTATATATGAAGAAAAAACAAAATCTCTATCTATATCAAAGAATTTAACATACAAATAAAACTCCGAAAAAAGCACCACCATTTCGAATTTCATCAATAACAGTACCAACGATAATTTGTATATTTTTTGATGCTGGTAAAAATCGAACTAATCGATAAATAAATAACATATTACATGTTTTTAATGCTTCCCATAATGTTAAAAATGGTATTTGTTTTTGTGTTATATTCAAATCACTAAATCAAATTATTTTACAATAAAACAAAAAAAAAAAGAAAAAAAAAATCTTTTTTCACCTTTCAGAAATAGCAGGTGAACCATGAATTGCCAAATAAATTATTTCTAAAATCTATTAATAATTAAAATAATTAATATTTTTAGATGAAAATATTTTATTTTTTTTACAAGACATGCAAAAGCTACAACTGCTTCGAATATATTTGCTGTTGATGAACGAAAAAATTTATCTGGACCAAATGACCATGCTTTCATAATGATTTCAAAGACAAAATAAATCATAAGACTTAAATTAGCAAATGATATAAGTAATGTCTGAGCGACTAATTTATCGTATTCCGAATGTAAATGACGATTACTAACTTCAATCTGTCGAAAAATGAAATAAATTGAATAAAAATATAATTTCAAGAAAAAAATTAAATTCAATACTAACTGTAGCAAGTAAAACACTTAATAGAGCAAATAGAGTACCAATACTATCGAAAATCTTCGAACGACCAACAGCTTTAAATCGATCGATTAAATTGTCATTTAATGTTTGAATTTCAATTTCCTAAAATAAATTGATTTTTCTCTTTATTTTATTTTATTTTTATTTTTATCTTACAGCTACTAATTTAGGATTTACATCTAATAATTGCATTATTTTAGAATATTGATCAAGATCGATTACATCTGTTTCAAATTGTAATTCAAATAATCTCTAAAAAATAGAAAAATTATCAAACTATATTCAAGAAATCTTTTTTTGTTGTCTCTAACTTGATTGATTCGATCGGAATGCCATTTATTCATTGATGCTGAATTGACAATTATTTGAACAACAGATATTGGTACTGTATTTCTTTAATTAAGAGAAAGAAAAACATTCAACTATGTTTTAATGTTCTTTAATATTATTTTGAAACACAAAACAATATGAAGAAAAACTTTTTTCGAAAACTATATAAACCTATTTTGTAAAAAATTAATATTTACGTATTTTCATTTGATCCTCCATTTAATATTTGTTTTTTTAAAATTTCAAATGAAGCTCTTATGGCTAAACGTCGTCGTAATTGTGAATTAAGAATAGAATTTAAAAAATATCCTCGAAAAGCTCGATAAACTACAGCAGTTATTATATTTTGTATCCAATAAATGCCTAAATTAAATAAATAAATAAAAGAAAATTTCATTGTTTATTATCAATTGTCATACATTTTACCAATAATAACAAAGACGAGAAAGAATAAAACATTCAAACGATTATCTGAATAAGCTAATGAACATAAAATGAAAATAATTATTTCTAATTCTATACCAAAAAAAATCAATATTACCTGGCATCATTACATCTGGATTATTAGCTGTTGAATAAAGCACAAGTAATTGAAAGACTGAATCATGTAAACTAGCAAAATAAGTACTGCCTTCACTATCATTGACAGTCTAAACAAAAAGAGAAAGAGAATTTTGAATCAAGATACCATATATTTGATTTTGTAGAGCTAGATGCGGTACGTCATCGAATAGTATGCAAGAAATCAAGTTTTTCTCAAATTTTGACGTGCTGAGGGTTCATATACTGTAAACTTAATTTGATACAGTTATAGGTGTGCCCTTCAATTTTCTATAATCAATAGTTTTCATTGTTACTTTCTTTATAATTCAAAATGATCCCTTTTCTTTGGTCTGAATTATTTCTTCACTATTTGATATTCCAGTATGCTAAATCCTGCATCACAGAACAAGTAAATACCAACGTGAAATTCTTTCAAAAATTGCATATTATCAAGCTCTATATGTTTCACAAATAGAATCTTTCGGAACAATAGGAACTCATTACCACCTTGCAAGCTTGTCCTCTAAAATAGTATATTTTTCTATATGAAAGGGCCGGTATGTTGACAATATCTTAGCAATACTCAACGGTTCTAATAAAATTGGTATGCATCAATAATCAGCACAGCATTACAAATAAATTGATATAAATTACTAGTTTATAGATGAAAAAAAATTTTTGCCCTCCAAATTCCTAGAGAGGAATACGAGCATATGGATAAATTTATTTTTGAAATGAACATGAGCTATTAATAGATTCTAATAGACTTTCATGTAGAAATCAAATCTGTATAAGAGATCCAGAGTCTCAAATTTTTTTTTCGATTTATCAAGAAGTTATTTAGTTTAGTTCATTAGCTATGCTGTGCTGATTATTGATACATAACAATTTTTAATAAGATCGTCGAGTACTATTAAAATTTCGTCAATTTTTCTAAGGAATAATCTTGCAAGTTAATAATGAGCCCCTTGCTGTTACAAAAGTTGTTATGTTTAAAATATAAAGCTTGATAGTGTGCAGTTTTTGAGAGTTTCACATTAGTATTCACTTGTTCTGTGATACAAAATTTAGCATACTGGAATATCAAACAGTGAAGAAATAAGCCCGACCTAAGAAAAGGGACCATTTTTAGTTATGAAGAAAGTAACGATTAAAACTATTGATTATAGAGTATTGAAGAGCACTTATAACTGTATCGAATTCAGTTTAAAAACAAAATTTGTATAAATTTATTTTAGGAACCACAATATCTATGAGTACCATATATATTTCCTCAAGCGTCACAACCAGTATATTGACCGTCAAAAAATCAAAAATTTGAAGAAAATTTGATTTCTTATATATCATTCAATGCATCGTAAATAGCGTTACAATACCACATATATGGTATCCTAGTTCTAGATAGGTCACTAAAAGAATAAATACCTCTGATCGAGGAAAGAGAAACATGGCAATAATAGCAAAGAAAAGAATATGAGCAAGTGCCATTGCAACACAACTATAAATAACAAGACATAATGATGTTTTTTTTCCCTGTAATTTTTCTTACGCAATTATAGTTAATAAATCTTTTTGTACAGCTTTTAAAGCTTTTTTCATTAATTGAGATGATTCAATCATAAATAAAGGACGCAAAATACGTCGAAGACGAACCTAAATATTTTATATTTTATTTTCAAAAAATCAATTAATAATCTTATATGACATACACCATCATATATATGACGAATTATTGCAATCATAACAAACCATTCACATAAAGAATAAATAGTTACAATAAAAAAAGCAATAAACCAAAAACGTTTCCGAGCATGTTTTATACCAAGACAGGCAGTCTATTGATCTTAAATTTTACTGAAAACAAAGAAAAGAATCAGCGATTTGATTTCTTACTTTAGTACAAATATAAAGAAGAAACCAAATGAGTGTTAAACCCTCAATGATCATTAGTAATGAATATGGAAAAGCAATTCGATCGGGTTTATCACGAACATCTGAAGTTACACTAAAAGATGATGGTCGTTCAAACAAAGCCAAACAAAGATTAATTGTTAGAGCAATACGGTGCAATCTGTGTGATTAATATTGATTTATTACTATGAAATCATTCATGTTAGTTTTATTACTTTTGAATTAATGAACTTGAAAACCATCGATAAATTAATAAATAATTCTTTGTTACTTTATGTACTATTGATCGATAGTTAACAGCATCTTCGAGAAAGACAGTGGCACATAGAAGTGTATTTGCCGCTAAAATAATTAAAATAATTCGAAAAAACAAAAACTTTGTTTTATATGATTAACATACACCAAGAACAATCGTCATTTTCTATTGGTTTTGGTATACCAAAAAAATTTCGGAGACGATTTTTCATTGATATAGGTGGACTAAGCATTATAGGATCAGATTCATCATCTGTATTTATAGATGAAACTGTTTGTCTTCCTGGCATATCTACAAATGATAATATTTTTATTTAATATATTTGTTTTCTCTAACAGTCATAGATGTATTTATATATTAAAGAACCAACAAAAAAAGAAAAAAAAAGAGCTATATTCATCTATATAAAGATCAACATCTTCTTGTTGTATTTGAATAACGTTCTAATAGATCTTCTCGAAATTGTTGAAAAAGTAATAATGATGTATCATCTTCAATTAATTTCGTATTTGGTAATTGAGATTTATCAATAAAACCTAATCGATAAAGATAAACATTATTCAATACAGCATAATCATAACCAGCCAAAAAACTTTCACAACACTAAAACAAAAAAATTTTCGTATAAAAATGAAAGAAAATTCTTTTGATTTTTTTTTCTTCTTTACATACTTGACTTATTCTTGCATGTGCATGTGCTTTAAAACGTGAATCAAATATAGGTACATCTATAGGTCCAACATAAAAAGGTTTCCATGGTTGTGAATAATGTGGTCGAAATATTGGTAGAATTTCATCATTTTTTGTTTCTTGTTTCCATGCTTGATAATTTGTTAAAAATTGACATGTTGAACAAATATCTTTTTGATATGGTTGAATTTGTTCTTCATTCCATAATAATATTAATTCACGTTTATTTTGTGGTAATGCAATCGAACGTTTTAGTGTATCAGAATGAATTTCAAATGCTGGAATAACATATAATGTACGATTAAATATTTCATTTTTATTGGATTTTTTAGTATAAAATGATATAAGATGATGAAATAGATCAGGTGATGGAAATATATCAATATCAAGTGTAAGAATATATTTTACAGATGGAAATGTATTGCCAAGACGAGCAACATTACGTAGAAGATTGGATGGATATGGAGTAGAATCTGTTTCATCAGTATGATTAACATAATTCATATGTTGACAATTGACAGCATATTTAACACTATGAGAATTATGCTGACTTGATATTGAGCCTAAATTAAGTTTGAAATATTTTCACTATAAGTAATAAAATAATTAGTTACTACTCATTTTTACTTCTCTTTTCATGCTTTTTTCTTGTTGGGAAATTAACAATTGTTAAAATATAATAAAGTTTACCTGTCGTAGACACGAGGGCGAAAGTGCAGGTTCGGAACGCCTAGCACCTCAACACCTTTTGTTACTGAAAGTTGGTAGCGGTAGGAGTATACAGTTCACACTCGAGACAACTGTTTCTCAGCTATTGTATGGACAAAACAAACCGATGTTCGGGTCAAATGAAAGAGGACCCTGGCTGATCTCAGGATTGGTCTGGACAAGCCTATATTTTGTCCTTACAATAGCTGAGAAACAGCTGTCTCGAGTGTGAACTGTACACTCCTACCACTACGAACTTTCAGTACTAAAATGTGTTGAAATGGTGCTGGGAGTTCAGAACCTGCACTTTTTCCCTTGTTCAAAACTCTATGAGCACCACAGCACCATTCCAGTCCCCATCTCAGCACCTTGAGAATAGTTTAGTGCATTGTGCCTGCATTTTCTCTCTTGCGTAGACGTCATTGAGACTTTTCAAAAGTAACCACCATAGAACTATACGATGGCGCCTACTATAAGGAGATTCGTTTCCAGGAAAAATTATTTCGTCGACTATGGAGAAGTTTTCTGTATTTAGAAATTACAGGTTTTAAGGACGATTTTTCCCAATGTTATAATGTTTTGAAGTCGTTAATTGGTAATTCAACTGCCAATAATGTTATATTTTGTCGATGTATTAAAAGGAAATATTTATGATAAAGATTTTCTTTTTATTAATGCTATGATTGTTTATCCGAAACCTTCTTTCTCCGAAAAGAAATATAAAAACAGAAAATGCAAGAGTTCCTAATGCTATCTGGATAAAAAGAAAACATTGAAAAGTATTGCGTAATATATAGCATTACTTGTCGAAGTAAATAGAAGTCAAATCAAATTCACTTCAATCTCTGACATGAATACTAAGCTTAGGAATTTCATCTATGTGCAGAACTAATATCTTTTTCATTATCTTTAAAAGAATACTGTTGTAATTATTTACATTTATGTGTTTGGTGAAATACTGTCCGATATTCGAACGTACACTTGATAAATGTACAAGGAAAACTATGACACAAGCACATGACTATGCTGCAGTTTCGTGAAAGTCTTGTATGATCTTTACTTCTTGGTATGTCATTCGAAATGCAAACTAATTGATCAAAAGTTCGAAGAAAAGGAAGAATCTGCACGCATGCTGGTTGCTATGAGAAAATCAGGCAACAAAAATCAAGAGAAGCAAGTGCGATGGCAGCAGAGAGAACCAAAACGTACCGATCTGATTGCGAAAAATTCTTTTACCTTGATTGTTTCAACGAGAAGCATCACTCTATGTAATAAACGATTTAGACAGTGGCGGACACGGAGTGGATGAAAGGGTATGCATCACCTACTGATGAGAAAAAAAAGAGAAAGGAACTGTTTTTTATTATTTTCCTCATTAAAGTATCCCATGAGCCAACGGTGGCTCACGTCGTCGCGAATGGGTTCAGTATCCTGATCAATATCTAATTTTGAAAATATGATTATTCAGTAGAGTGTCCAACTGTACATTATTTAAGTATCTACCAGTAGAGCTCATCTGGTTCAAGAATTTTTGAATCCGGACTCGACTGATTAAAATTTGTTAGACCCGAAGCCGGTCGGGTAAGACCCGATAGGCTTTATCTAGCAGAGTCTGACTCGAGTCGGGCCACAAAAATTTGACCCATATCGGACAGCGGTGTCTATTTCTAGTTATTTTATAAACAATATCGAAAATAAAAAGAAAGTGAATTTTGTTTTCTATCGATTCATTCTATGCCAGTAATATCTTAGAAAAAAAAATGATCTTTTATTTTTTCTTGTGATGACAAAAAAGCTACTTCTAATTTTTATGACATACATTTTCTAACGTAATATCAATTTAAAATAAGAAATATATAGACTATTGTGATAAGATTCTATTTTACAGATATTCACTTCTTATTTCTTACTTTTATAAGCTTTTGCTGAGATAACAAGATGAACATTGAGTACTTTAAATGATCGTCGATTACATCGAAGCCATATTGATGCATAATCAATATCATCACTACCTCGATTACCTTTAACATATAAACTTAATGAAATTGGTCCATCCCAAACTTTTGCATGTTGCAATAATAAATGAAGTTGTTCAATATTAGTATGTAAATTTAGAGATATAAAGTCAAAATTTTTAGTTAAATTTGTTTGATATTGCACAAAATTTTGTATAATTAAATAATTTCCTGAATCATCAAAACGTTTTTTCATTTCAATTGTTTTATAATATGGTCGTGTATCAAGATCATAATCAGGTTCATTAGTATTTTCTTGTAAAAATAGAACACTTGAAAAAAGAACACCATTAATAAGTGTCATAAAAAGAAAACCAACCATAATAATAGAAAAAATTTTTATAATACGATTTAATTTTGGTCGTCGACTACAATAAAGACTATATCGAAGAAGATATCGTTTTATACGAAGAAAATAAATATTAATATGAGCCATGAATTAACGTTATATGATAACAACAAAAAAAAAACAAAAATCTATTTGGTATTTTTCTTTCTATTTAAACGCCGGTCGAATCGAACGTGCGTATGGTGTAAGTAATTGATTAAGTCCAAAATCCGACCACTTATTTTGTGTTTCGTCAACAATTTCCGAAAGTAATGTTAAATCACCTTCAAATTCGTCTGGATTATACAATAAACTGTGATTATGATTAGCACCTGTACCTTGATGATTTGCTCCTGTACTATCTGTACCAACAGATCCTCCACCTGTATGATTAGGTACACCGTGTGATGGTCCACTACCAGTTCCAATACCAGTTGTACCTCGACCTGTTGAACTACCTGTTGTAACACCTGTACCACTAGTAGCTGCTGCTGCTGATGCAAGTAAGTAATTAGCGTCAGAATTATCGTCCGGATTTCCTAAATGTGGTAATTCGTCAAGAATCCAATCACGATCAATTAATGCGAGCTGACGCCCATCGGGCAAATAAAGACCATCCATTTGAACATATAAATCTAGAAATAACAGATTGAATATATTTCTTTATAATTTGAATAATATTAAAACAGATATTGCTAATCATCTAGGAAGCACAATAAAACAAACTTATCATAGGAATAAACTGAAATTGAATAACAAGAAAAAAAAAAACTTCTTATATAATTAAAATGACTAGGAAAAAAAAGCATAAAGGCTGATCTACCTAACAAAAATGTATGCAAATAAAAAAAAAAGAAAAAAAGAGAAAGAAGAAGAACATAAATAGAATATTATTTTGATTAGCTTATGAAGATGTAGCTATTTCGTTCGTATATCGATGAACAGCTGCTACTAAAGCTGAACCTTTTGATGAACCATCTTCAGAAAGAACTAAACGATGCTAAAAACGTAAAACAAAAAAAAAACATAAATTTAATCGATTTAATTAATTAAAAACTTACTGTTCGTGGTACAAGTCGACTTAATGTACGAGTAAGATTTTTTTTGAATTTTCCATGATGACGAAAAAGTGTACCATCAATACCTACTGTTACCGAAGGTAGATTGACACGATTAACAAGAACAGCAATAGCTATAATAAAATAAAATATATTCATAATGACATGATTGATAATAATTTCTTTCTTTTACCTGCTGCAGCTAATCTTGATGCTCGCAGTGATACTGTTTTGCAAACTTCACGAATAATATAACAATCATCATAGGATGGTTCTTGAATACCAATTGACGTAAGAATTAATGACGTTACAGATAAATCTTCCGCTATAATAGAATAATTTAGGAAGATTTTTATGTAAACAAATGTATACTGGTTTTTTTACTTGTATCACATTCAATATCGGCAACATGTTTTGCATAGAAACTTCCTATGAATAAATTAAGAAAAATTTATTAATATATTCATTTATATATTGATCTACCTCGTAGACTAAGAAAAATATTATAATCACGTCCAAGACTTGGAGATTTGTGCATACGACCTGGTAAAAGAATTGATCGTTGAACTAAATCAACAATAATCAAACGAACAATTTCACCAAGATAAAGAGCTAAAAAAAAAGAACAAAAGATTTGCTTTCATTTTATTAAAAAATTCTTTTTTTTTTTAGTATTTTTACCAGAAATCATTTTTTCAAATACTTGTTGATTCGGTGTTAAACTTGATTCATCAAGTTCACGATCAATACTTGTTCGAATAAAATCAAGACAAGCATGCTAAAGAAATTTTATTAAATATTTTAATTAAGTTATATTACACTACGATGTCACATATAGATATTTTTTAAGTTTCCTCCTCAATGGTAATAGCTAACAAAAAAAAATCAGAAAAAAAAACATTTGTATAGCTGAAAGGATTCTCTATCGAGATCGGATATAGACCCGAAGACTTTAGGTAAAAATACTTGAATGAAAGTCTGCAGAAAGCATCAACATTTTGACATATGTCTATGATAAAAGAACTTATTCAGAAAAAAATAACTCTTGTAAAGAATCAAATTTAAATGAAGAGTGAATATGCCTCGTTTTACTTGAAATAGTAAATAAATTAGAGATAAATAAAGGAGAAACTATAATAGTTTCAATACTCACTTTGCCCAAAGCACCCCATTCTGTATTGATAACAACTTGTTTTGTTGTTTGATTTCGTACACCTGTCCATTTCGGTACATTTTCAATGTTTTCAAAATAACATGCATTTGTTCCTAATAAATTATTATATCAAAGAATAACACAAAAGAAATAATTTTTATTTACCAGTGCCAAGAATAACACCAACTTTACAATCACGATATATTGAACTACATGCCATTAATGTACCTACAGTATCATTAACTAAAGCCACAACTTGAATTTTCAAACTCTAAAGATTTCTTTCTTTGATAAAATCATATGAATTTAACTTTTGTTTTTTTTTATATTGTATTACCTTTCGTCGATCAATTGCTTGTTGTAACATAAGTACAACATCATGACCAACAACACCGGTACAACTAAAACCTTTTGTCCATGATACTAATGTTGCTTGACTTAAACTTGTTTGATTACATGGAAAACTGAATGTAAAAGCTAGAATGATAAAAAAAAAACTAAAAAGAATGTTTTTTTTAAGATATATTGAATTCATTCAAATTTTTACACTTTTTGTCTTTCAGGTTAAGTTATATCACATATTTAGAAAATCAGTTATCTTACAATAATTCAAAGTGACATCATCACTGTCTTAACTAAAAATGTTTAACCATCGGTCATGCGGAACTGTGATTATTATAACTAGATGTCACTAAAAATCACTTAGATTTATAATAAAAAACTTTATGTGGAATTCTTTTGGAATTAAAAGATTATCATAACTTATTCTGGATAGTATATAGAGCCTGTCGGATCCGAACTTAGTCGAGCTCTAATGGTATATAACATATTCCAACAGAAACTTCTATGCAAATAAATGAGTTTTTTTTTGTTTGTTTCATTCTTGCACATTCAACTTTTATATCTGATACTGAACCGAATGTATTAAATATTCTAATATAACTTCATATAAATTCAACAAAATGAATTCTTAAATCAACTGTTGAAATAAAAATAAAATAACAGGTATGTTTTACTTAAAAATAAAATCGCCGAAGGTATGTAAACTGACTAATTAATGATGATTTCTATCAAAAGAGTTAATGTAAGAAAAGAAATTGGTACGAATCATTTTTTATGCTCGCAAAACATGAAAAAACTACTTTTACCTTCCTAATCGTAACCATGCGTATCATGACCATGACCAAACATGATGATGATGATGTGATTCTCTATTTCACTATTACATCTCAATAAATGAAAACATTTGTCGAATGATATGATTTAATCTATTCATATAATTATGAATTACTTATTTAAAACTTATTTCTATTCCAATCATGCATAATTTTATTTTCATTTATATAGAATTGATAATAATAAACTCAAATCTATATTATAAAAACTATAATAACAAATTCTTTTTTCCCTCTGATCTATTCAAATTACAGAGAATATCCAATTGTCTAGAAAATAGTAACTTTTTTTTTTACAAGAAACACTAATCTTTAACTTGAAACCGAACAAATACATCTATGTAATTGTCCTCATCAGTTCAACAGAAAAGCAACAATTTTAAAATTATCATATGAAAATGTTTTTTTTTGTGTTTTACCTAAATCAAATGTATAATCGACTGGTTTATTTAAATTTAAACCATTATCATCAATAAATCTTTGTAAACATTCAGCAATATAATCAAATAATCTTTCACCTTCACCTAATAATAATGAATGTGGTATAAGAAATATTTTATTTTTTAAATTTATTCGATTTCGTCCTTCAATAACAACATGTGAAACACGAAAATTTGAACCACCTAAATCAACAACTAAATATTCTCCTGTTTCTTGACCATTTGGTCCACGATGAACATATGTTGGAAACATTCCTAAATCATTTTTATCAATATCACCATCAGATTTTAAACTATTTATCATTTCTGTATTTAAATTTGCCATAACACGACGAAGTTGTTCATCTGTTAATTCAAATGGTTCAAGAACATGTTTAACTTCATCACGTAATATAACACGTTTAGAACGTTGTATACGTTGATGAATATAATATGTACCAAGACCAATAGCTGTTAAAGCACCTGCTGTTATTCCAAGAAGTTTTAAGGTTTTTATAACATCTATTTTAACTTCAATTATATACTTTGATGTAGATGACATCTAAAATGGGAATTCTTTTTCTTTTATATGAGTAAGATAAATTATAATATTTTCTTAAACCGAATAC
Source organism: Rotaria sordida (assembly GCA_905250125.1). Lineage (NCBI taxonomy): Eukaryota > Metazoa > Rotifera > Eurotatoria > Philodinida > Philodinidae > Rotaria > Rotaria sordida. The sequence goes on along the minus strand of CAJNOL010002167.1, from coordinate 6,312 downwards.
AAAACAAAATTTTATGTGTAGAAGAAAAAAAAAATTTCTAAAAATTAAGTGCAGGTCAAATATCACAAATTAGTTTTTTGTCGAGATTATTTGTTTCATTTTTTTTAAACTTCTTCCATTTGTAAACCAAATGAATCTTGATTTGGTGTTTGATGAAAAATTGCATGAAGTGCAATAACAAATACCGATGCACCTATACATATAAATTAATTATTATAATAATATTCTTTTTTTTTCTTTCTCATTTTAATTACCAAGTATCCAAAAAATAGCTGAACCAGCTCCAACTATAATCAACAATGGAATACAAAGACAAATCACAGCTAAATATTGATGTGGCAATGGTATTTGACGTCCTGTAACAAAAAAATATACTTATACATAAGAGTATTTATTAATCGAGTAGTACTTATATGTACCGCAGCTTGGATTTCTTTTTTTGAAGAGCGAACTCATTTAGAAACGCAGCATTATTTTTCCTTTAACGGTAACAGCTGGAACCATTCAGAGGAAAGGTTTGATTAGTCGAAATAATTTTTCTGCTCAGAATGGATACTTGTTAAATTCCCATTAATAGGTTTGAGTGAAAGGTCGATTGAAAAAAATCAGTTTTCTAGATTCTATCAAAATTGTTTTGCAAACAAATTCATATAACAGAAAATAAGATGTTCCTACATTTTACACTTCGTTGAATATAGTCTCGGAGATATCTCATTCAAAAATGTCTCACTCAAATCTGAGTTCGAATCGAACCAGGCTTCAGTAATTCGAGTGTTACACTGAAGTTGATCAATCATCATAAACATACTCAATATAATTATTATGGAGTAAAAAAAACGAGGCTGTGTTATATGGAAATAAAATTAAGGATATTAAACGATCAATTTATCTTCGTCGAATGTATTATACACTTTTACAAAATCGATTATAGTTTAATCAATTAGTTTTTTCATTTAAGATATTTAAATAAGATTACATACCCATAAGTGTTATTTGTTTTTCTCGATTTTTTATACTAACTAAATAACAACCAGCAACCATTGCTAATAGAACAAAAAGTAAAGATGGTGTTGTAACGCTAATTAAAATAAAAAATGAGAAAAAATATTTTATTGAAAAAACAAACAAGCAATGAAAGCTTACACACAATAGATTGATAAAATAATAATAATAATAACATAATTTGTTTGAAAATGTTCAACATTAGTAATAAGTCGTCGAGTAGCTTTAGAAAAATAATCTAAATATTTTTAATTCTAAATTTTAATATTCTAAATACCTGTTCCAATATTTCCAGGTGGTTTAAATTTAGCTGTATTAAAGAATTCAAACCATGGACGTAAACTTTGACGTTGTCGAGTATATAATTCTTGAACGTTAATTTTTTGTAGATTTGGTAGTGACCAATTTGCACTGAAAAAAAAACAAATGAAAGAAAATAACTCAAAAAAAACACCAATCATCATGATATTATGCTTACATATTATTTTCATTTGATATTTCAGCCATTTGTATTAAATGAAACGAGGATAAACCAATTTGATAATCGAAAGGACTTGATAAACATAAACAGTTCTAAAAATTAACCAATCCGAAATGAAATACAGATGGCATTAGAAGATAAAACGAATTTTTTCTGACACATTAAAATTTTTTTTCCTCAAAGTAATATTAATGTTGAACAATTTATTTAAAATAGATTTTTATGTTAATATTAATTAGCCAATTGAAGATTTTCATATTGACATTATACCGAACAGAATCATATGATTTTTTTGTGGTTGATTTATATATATATTGCATTCTTGAGTTTATTATTATCTGAAGAGAATTTTGTCACATAAAGAAATATGATAGTAATATTATATTTGATTGATCAAATATCAGTTCTATTTCTTGATATTCATATTAATAATTCTTTGATCGTCTTGGAATAAATGGCTATTTTGTTCAGACAAATGATCATACTAGTGCCCACAAGTCAAAAATGTATTATCATATCGAGCCCTTATAGCTTAAACGAAATTTTCGAACATGGAAATCGAATAGAAAGAATATCATTGAATTTATTTCCAGAGATTTTAGTAACTTCGGTAATTCAACAGTTGGGTCTGAGTGTTTTTATATACAAATAAACTTTCATAGAGCGACAATTCATGATAGATGTCGTTGTATGTTATAGATGGATGATTTACCAATAATTTTTGTAGATTTTTCTATAGAATTGATAGGTTCTTTCGTCATTTGATTTGTCTAATGTAATAAATTCATATTGAATGCAGTTCGTAATATTTATGAAATGAATGGACTATATTTATTTTTCTGTAATCGTCAGCTGCTTTTTAATGAGTCATTGACTGACGGATACCTCGTGTGCTATTAATTGCTTTCAACTCATTTTTTTTTCATTTTTGTATACTACAGATGTATTTATGTCCTTACCAACACATTTAACTGCTAATGCTTCACAATTACCTTTTTTCTGTTCATCAAATTCACTTATATTCTATCTTGGTAAGAAAAAATGTTGTTTGTATCATTATAATTGATTACATTTTTTAATTTTTATTTTAGATGATCCCAGTTCATTCTCTCAAGTATTAACACTTTACAATCCATACGACTTTGTTGTTCGTTATAAAGGTAAATAGAATTTTTCTTTCTTTCTTTTTTTATTTATTTTATCTATTGATTTATTTTAGTATTATGTACAGCTCCAAAAAAATATTCATTTGCTGAACCACAAGGAGAAATTCGTGCACAACATTCTGTAGATACGTAAGAAGATAAATTAATTCTATTATGATTATTAATAATAATAAGATTTATCTTTATTAGTATTGTACGTCTTCTTGATACATCATCATCATCAACAAATCAGAATGTTGTGCATAAAATTCGTGTACAATTTTTTGATCGTCGAAAATCTCAAGATCTTATTGGTAAGTAGATGTTATCATCAGTTTCAAAATTTTTTAATCGAAATTGAATTATCACTTTGAAGATATGAGATCATTTTTTTCGATCTTATGGATTTGATGACTAGCATACTTGACATATTTATCAGATGACTAGAGCTTATCGGGTCGCGACCACCTCGACGAGTTCTATTAGTTAATAAGAAAACAAATAAATTCTATTATTATTTTTTTTTTGTAGGTAAACGAGATATAACTTGTTCAATTTTATCTTATAAACCATTGGAACAAAATTTTGATGACGAACCTAATATAACTGGTACAACAAGAAGAAATCGATCGAATACAACAACAACAACAACGACAACAACTAATCCAATAACTGTTACACAACAAGAAACACGTAACTTTTCAAAAACAAAATTTTGTTTTTTTTATTGAAAAATAAAAATTATGATGATTTGTTTTTTTTTCAAGGAGATCCAGTGGTTGTTATTATTTTAACTATACTTGGTGCCCTATGTGCATTTGTTCTTGTATTACCAACAATACCAGATAATGAAAATAGTAGTTTCAGTACACGTATACCATCATATTTACATATGACTACTAATTCAAAAGTAATTGCAAGTTATATACTCGGTAAACATTTTTTTTTTCTTTGATTTATGTTGAGATTTATCTTTGTTTTTTTTTCCTATATAGGTCTCTTAACAGTGGTTTTGATTCGACGATAATAATTATTTATTTGCACGATTGATGGAAACTGTGCAGATAGCTTATTTCTCCTTTTGTGTGTGTATGCTGTTTTTCTTTTCTTTTTATTATACCATCCATACTTTGTTCTTATTACGATAATTGTATTTTTTTTCTTCTTTAAAAAAACAAACCAAACAAAATAAAATGTACTATATGGAAAATGTTGTAGAACATTGCATAGAGACAGAATGAACCTATGCTTCCAGTGCAAGGAAGGAATAGTATGTTCATTGTCTTCTTAGAAATGTTGAATATTCTACAAAATTTTTTGCAATCTCGAGGAAAATGGTGACAGAAAGGGAATTTTAGTTCTGCTTTTGATATATATATATGAAGATGTCTTTTCTTAGACAAAATGTCATAAAAAGCTAATAGGAAAACGTGTTTGAATTGTTCAATATGTTTTGTTTTTCCTTAATAATTGGACAATGAGAAAAAATAAAGAGAATGAAATACTTCGCTTTTTAATATTTACTAAAAAATTAAAATAAACATTTCTAAGAAATTTTAACTGAAAAATAATCAAAAAATACACGATCATTTTATTTATTGAAATTGTGTAATATTCGATGTCATATATTTTGTACTTTTTCGTTCTACATGAAAGTCAAATATAAGTAACTCACTTGTTTTATCGAGTTTTTCTGTTTCGTTCTAGCTTTTAGTTCTTTCAATAAAAGGTGTGTGTATACGTATCCCAGTATACATTTTTTTTTTGTTTATAATATGGTTCCTACGTTTTGATGACGAGTATCATGTGACTGCAACACTTGTGACTCGCGTTCTTTTTTTGTAACATATACAGTCAAAAAAAGCAGATAAAATTGCTTGATTTCGAATATTATGTATATATATTTTTCAATAGCAAAAGCATAACTTGTATGTTTATACTTCACGGAATGGCCTTTTTTTGCTTTTGCTATGTTAACATTGGTAAAAGAAAAAAGAAAGAGAAAAAGATAGTGTAATACATTAATGAATCAAGGCTACAAAAACAGCACAATATCAATACTAAATGGTGTAGTGTTTATTTATTTCATAATTAACGTATGCATGTGCAATAATATTAAGACATGTATCTAGTCTAACCTATGGATATTTTTATCAAATAAAAGAAAATCTTCTTCATCAAGGTCTCTTTTACACATAATTTTCTTCAAAAGAAAAGTGTATAAGTCATGTATTCATCAACCAAATCTACATAAAATATAGTATGATAAATAAAATATTTGAATAATTTATTTAACTCGGTTAAGTAAGATTTTCAAATAGAACTATGATTGACATCATTCTTTTTTTTTCATAGATATGCTGATTACATATAGAATTCAAGATTTTGATTTCGATTAAATGACCTATTATAAATAAAAGCCAGGTGCAAAGAATTTTTTATTATATATTAATTCCAGTCTGCTCAAAATTTACGTGGTTAATTTTATACGTCATTGATAACTTTAATTCATATAAACTATCCTTATAAAAAATCAAAGTCAAATAAAAGGTAGGTATATCCCGTTTTGCCCGGCATGGTTCATATATGATCTAAATAAAAATAAAATTATTTCAAACGTACCATTTGTAGCATCTGTTGTTGATGGTGAAATCGCATCTCTATGTTTTGACCATGTAAAATCAACTGTAGCATCATTTTGATAAACACATATTAATGAATCTTCAAACTTGACTACACGTGGTGATGGACATATACTATTAAAAATTTTCACATCATCATCAACAACAACAGGTATAAAATAAATAATCTATTTTACCTGAAATAGTTGAATGTGTTGAGTCACGAATAGTTCCTAAATTAACTGAACCATGTGTCCATTGATTACATGGTGTTGTTTTAGGTCGATGTCAAATAGCAATAGCTGCTGATGTTTCATTTTGCATACGAACATTAAGTGTTCTATCGCTTGAAACAAATGTTTGATATCAAAAATCAAAACAAAATGTGACACCTTTTGATAATGAACGAAAATCAAACGTAGAAAAATAAAAAGGACCACTAGTTGATTCAACTGATACATATGCATATGCTGTCGGATCAAATGCAATTGTCCATGATTTTTCAGTTGTTTCTATTTACCAATCACAAAATGTATTCTCTTCAAAATCACATTCATAAACAATTTCTTGTAGTGTAACAAGTACTTGAGTTATTGAAGTAAAAAAAGCACAATTACCACTTTGACTTAATGCAACATCATTAATAGCTATATCAGATTCGTAACCTTTTTCCTTTAAATAAAATTATAGATAATAAATAAAGAAAAATAACTATATATCAATGTACATGCCACAACATCTTCAAATATGAAATCATAATGATCATTTGTTGATGATATATCAATTTTAAAATTTAATCATACATCAGGGTTACATGAATTTCGGCCCACGGAATTTTCGGCCCGGTATGAAAGTTCTAAGAGAACTTTGGTTCATGATCTCATTGATCTTTAAAATAAAAAACCTAATTTGAGTAATTAGTTGCAACATATCGTGGTGCTGAGTGAGACGGCATAGTGCTTAGGGTATGTATCCTTTTTACATTAGCAATGGCAATTACCCATCATGTATTCACATCCTGAACTTCTACATCAGCGCCTACACACCCACAACCACATCCTGA
>CAJNOL010002166.1:8753-44791 GCA_905250125.1 Rotaria sordida | reverse complement strand
TGTGGGTGTGGGCGTGGGTGTGAGTTTGGGTGTGACTATTCGTGAAGAAACAATGAACACACACACCCACACCCACACCCACACCCCCTAAATGGATGAAGTTTCGCTTTCGAGTACAAGAATATCAAGTCGAAATTTTTGATTATGCCTGATCATTTACGACACTATCATCGTCGTCTACTCCCAAGGTGTCACTATATATGATGAGGGTGTGGGTGTGAGTGTCAGTCGTTTCTTCACTCACAAACAGACACCCACACCCACTCCCTCTTTACCTGCATCTACAACACACAGATACCATACCCACACCATATTCACACTATACGCATATTTCCCGCTTACACGCAAACTCAAAATGCATTTTTTTTAACGAAACAGAAATATTTATACTGCCAGAGAGTGCAATGCTATGATACTAGAATATCATGATGGTGATCAATGATATACAGGTCTATTTGTTATGACATTAACCATGTAACGCGAGCAATATTGTCTTGCAATGTCTCTCTATCGACGTTTTCGACAGAAGGATTCATCTGACACATGTCTAATCCTTGTCGATAATAGTTAAGTGCACGCTGGTATTTCTTCATATGCTCGTAAGTCTTACCAAGACAACTCAGAATATTAGCAGTCTTAATATGATGCAATTTTTGATAGATACTTAAGGCTTTTTGATAATAGTATCGTGCTTGTATAGTGTATTGTTCGTAATTTTGCCCAAAGATATATTTTTTCATGGCGAAAAAAGTATCACCAATGTCCATGAGATTCTGCGCTATGCTAGGATGATCAGCCGATAGACATTGCGTTCTTACGTGTAAGCTTTCAAAGTAACACTCAAGAGCACAATCGAGTAGCTCTTTTACAAAAAATGCATGACCGATTGTATCGATCCAATTAGCATATGAAGCACGTGGTGAAAGATTCGCAATCATTCGAACAGCTTTCATTCGGTATTCTAGTCCCTTTTCATCATCACTTTGATAAAGCAAACAAAGGCCCATATTGTCATACACGCGAGCTAAACTAAATTGGTTAGATTTAGCACCACTTTTCCCATCATTTTTGGATGCCTTTTCGAAGTAATCAAAGGCATCCTTGTAATTATTCATTTCACGAAAACAAATTCCCATGTTTGTCAAACAGTCTGTCAACTTGGCATGACCAACTGGATAGATAGTTTGAGCAAGTTGAAGAGCACGCGTGCAATACGATAAGGCATTGTCATATTCATGTAGTTTTATAAAAACTAAACCCAAGTAGGTGAGAGTTTTTACTAGACCAGAATCATTGATGTCGGAGAATGATGATTCTCTCATTTTTAAGGCTTTCTCCAGATATTCTCGAGCACGCACATAATCTCCTGACAAATAATGTGCAGATCCAATACTGCTTAGAGCTGCAGTAATATTCAGATGTCCATTTGGAAAAACTTTTTTTCTGATTCCCAGAGTACGTGTGTAATGATCTAGAGCCACTTGAAAATTTCCTTGTTCAATTAAGATATTACCGATTCGACTCAAATATACGGCTATATCAACATGCTCCAAAGGCAAACTTTTCTCGCTGATCCTTAAACTTTTCTGGTGATATTCCAAAGCAGTATCAAGCTGATCTTTGTCCTCGAAAATATTACCGATATAACCTAACGTTCTTGCTATCTGTCTATGTTCTTTCGCCAGGTATTGTTCTCGAATACGGAGACATTCCATTAGAAATATTAATGCCAGATCATGATCTCCCTTGACATGACGAATCAAAGCAATATTTTCTAGAGACGATGCGATCGCAAGATACTCTGTGTATTTCTCTCGAATTCGAAGCGCACGCTTAAAATATTCTAGTGCTTCATCGTACAGACCTCTAGTTTTGTAAATCAAGCCTATATCATTCAATACGAAGGATGATTGAAACTCATATAGTGTTGTCGTATTCATCATCATATCATAGGCACGTTGATAATATTCCAATGCTTGTTCGTAATTGCCTTTGAAAGCCTGAGCACTGCCCATATAATAATAAATAAAAGAAATATTTTCACCACATGGATCTTTTAGCAGACGATCAAAATAATGTTGACATTTGTCATATTGACCCATTTGACCTAGAAGTCGTCCAAATACTAGTACCACACTGGATATGCTCATATCTTTACGAATTTCATCGAGGTGTTCTCGAGCGATCGTTGAACCTTCATCAGTCACTGCCATTGTAATTCTAGTCAAATTCAACGATTCATCCCTAGTTACCGACAATAATTCAAAAGCAGCATCTAAATCGAATAGAATCTCTTCTTCTCGTGGATGTTGACTGAATTGTGCAATACTGGCGATAATAATTGAATCGATCGTTTCAAAATCATATTTGATTTCGAATAAAACATTTTGCTGTTGGTGTATAGATGCATCGATATAACTTAGTGCAACTTCTATGGATAAACTGGTTGAAAGAAATCCATTGGTCGATATAAGTTTACCAACGTTTCCTTTTAGTTTCTGAATTTCTTCGCTAGACAATATCACACCCCGATAGAATACAATTATCGAATCAAATGAATCTCGTATAGTTTGATATTCTTGTAGAAGTTGTTTCGATAGATCAGAAATGAGATAACGAAATGTGTACAACAATTCGATATCTTCCGTACGCAAAGCACGATTTAATTGTTTATAGAGAAAGGGTTCTCGGGTATACCACCGAATTGCATCTTCAGATTGGTATTCTCGACTAAATTTTTCTATCAATTTCAACTGTTTATTATTATTACGATAACATTCTTTCAATTTATCGACCATTTCTTTTTTTGCTTGTTCATCATGTGGAAGTTTTAATACGACATCTTTGAATAGTCGCAACCAGAGAAATGAACCAGCTTCTTTCGATAAGTCTCGTGTTGATTTGTTATGTTTCTCATAGAATTTGAACGATTCTGCCTGTTGATCAGTCAAGTCTATATTTTCTCGAATGGATTCGAATAGTTCTGTGTATTTAGTATAAATACCAATGATTTTAGAATATTTGTCGGCTAGCTCTTCCAATGTCTTCTGTTCTGATTCAGGAGAAAATAGAAAGACAGAATCCACTTGTCTTAAATTATGAATGATATTCAAGACTTCCACAGTAGATGATGCTGACACTATAAAAAATAAGGTTTCTGTTTTGGGTATCGACTGAACGTAAGTAACACACATCTGTTGATCATGACAAGAAAGAAGAACCCTCGTTCCGTATTCCTGTTTGATTATTTCACCAATATCCTCAACACCGTACCAAATCAATTTGACACGCGACACCATCGTCTAGGTGGAAATTTGCTTCGAAATAAGAATGAGGTAGATCTTTATGCTGATACTTGTTGAAATCACCATGGTCAGTACTTCTGAAGCTTTTACTGATATAAAACATAACTTCTGTTGTACTCAAAATTTCCCAATCCTTCTTTCCTATCAATCTCGAAATGTCGAAAGCGAGCTAGAATTCAAAATTTTCTCCACTTCAGTCAATGGCGTCGAAACTTTTTCGAGATTAAGTAAGGAGAAATCAGAGTGTGGTTATTGTTCGTGAGACATTTGGCTTTTAGCTACGAAGAATTAAAGCACTTAAAAAAAAAAGATACAAAACCGTAATGGTTTAAATAATTCACAATTTTGAACAGTCTCTAAATTACGCTCCTAAAAGATTTTTATATATAAATAAGAATTGCAGTTTGGATTTTGAAGTTGACGCAGGAAAAAAAGGCTCCTAACTATTGCAATTCGAAGAAGAAAAGCGAAGACTTGGATTTTTTTTTCTTGAAAGATTTTCGGCTGAGAAAATGGAAAAAGCAAAATAAAAGTTTTCGTCTTTTCTACTTCATGTTCAGACGTTGCTCCATAATAGAGATGTGGATAAAAAAAAGGATTTCAATTCCTAAATAATGTTCATCGACGGTTCGATCTCTGACTCTGTATCGTTATATCTTATGGTTAAGATAAATTTTTTTCTCATTTCTGAACCATTTTCGACCTGCATAGTATTCGGAAAAAGATCCAATAGGCCTCGTGTTCGATGAAAAAATTACTACAAAAAAGAGAATGATTCAAATAGAAACTAAAATATGTTCATTCTCCAATGCCTTGCTCTCTGACCTCTATGACTCATTGATCATTTGCAAATCAGAAGCAGAAAAGAGTGCTTCTGTAGATTTATAAACGAAAGAAACATTGCTTTAGATCGTTTAATGATGATTCTGGATCCATTTGAGAATATAAAAAATAATTTTTCAACTAATAATTTCAGTTTGGATCAATTATTTCTGAATGGATAGCATACTCACTGATCCACTATATGCTTTTATGTAACTATTGGTAGCGCTTTTGTTCGTGCAACACATTAAAACAAAAAAAAATACACCATTGATTTGTTCTCACGTTTCATTGGAAACATATTGACACAACGTCGCTCTCATTAAGCACATGCATTGCGAAAGAACAATAGCATTAAAAAGCTTGATTGAGAGAGAAAAAAACATGATTGTTGACAACTCACGTCGGTGTAGAACAGCAAAATGGAAATCATCAACGAACTGGTTGGAAAAAAAATATTGCACGGTAACAAATCAACGTACGCGGACGCAGATGAATTGAGACATAAAACCATTGGTCTTTATTTTTCGTAAATCTGACACAGTGCTGAACGTATAGTAAATATTCCGATCATTTTTTTCTAGTGCGTATTGGTGTCGTCAATGTCGCAGTTTCACGACTAAATTAGTCCAAGCATACTCAACTGCTCTGAGCAAAAATAGCAATTTACCATTCGATATTATATTTGTTTCAACTGATCTATATGAAGAACATTTTAATGAGTTTTACCAATGTATGCCGTGGAAAGCAATTCCATTCGAAGGTAATCATTTAAACTAAACTTTGTTCAATATGATTTCGAAAACGAATCACAGTCATAGATCAAATAAGCTTGGTAGGTGCTTCATCTGCACATCCCCTTTTCTCCTTTTTTTTCGTTTACTCGCAAATGAACCCGCGTCACTGTGACATGACAAAGACGAGTGTGAAAAAATCAGTTTTTCTCTTGTTGATTAGATCGCGAACGAGCTGAGATTCTGAACGAACGCTATCGGATTGAAGATATTCCGTCGTTGGTCATCTTGAAACCCAATGGCGAAGTTTTGACCTCGAAAGGTATTGAAGAGTTTAAATTATTGGATGCCATCGATCTATGGGTAGAAGGAAAAACTGTCTTTTGGACACGGGAGCCCCAAAACGATCGTGAGCATATTTGGTTGAATATTCGTTGCCATTTATGTTACATGAATCCAATTGTTGGCGAACGCTTTGGTTGTTTGAATCGGGAATGTGGCTATGATCTATGTGGGCAATGTAATCAACAGATGACTGAACAAAATCGGCACGAGCACGAGCTAATTCATTTTCTATCGCCGAAAAACATCTATTCGATGAAAGAATTATTTGATAGTAGTGATTTGATTAATACAAATAGCGAACGAGTGCCTTTCTCATCACTTGAATACAAATATGTAGGTCTCTATTTTTCTGCACTCTGGTCACCATCGAGCGAAATCTTTACTTCAGATTTAGCAGAAGTTTATGCGAAAGTTATCGAAATCAATTTATCATTCGAAATTATCTTCATCTCAGCGGATGATAGTCAAGCAAAATTCTATCAACACTTTCAACGAATGCCTTGGAAAGCCTTGTCATTTGATAATATTGGGACGAAATTACGATTGAAAGCCTATTTTTCTGTTCATAAGATTCCAACTTTGATCATATTAAAGCCTAGTGGAGAAGTGCTCACCGAATTTGGCCAGCGAGATATCGAAAAGAAGAAGACAGAAGCTGTTAAGACATGGTGTCGTGGAGAAACAGTGGAACATTCGCTCAATGATTATGTTTGGCCGTCCATAACATGTGATGGGTGTGGCATGATGCCCTTGATCGGAAAACGATTCTATTGCGTCACATGTTCAAATTATGATCTTTGTACACTATGCAAGGAAAAAGGACACGAGCACGAACTTATTCTCAAGACACCATCTGATGAATATGAATAATTTAAGTTTCGACATGACTGATGCTTGTTTTCGTCTTATTTCATTTTGATTCATCTGAAAAAAAATGCCCTTTGCGCACAATAATTTGAGAACTACACAGTGATAGAATAAGCAGGAGTTAAGCAGTGAGAGTGAGTGTGGATGGGGCATCAGTAAAATACGCCCTCACCCACTCTGATCGCCGTTTAATTCGAAGATAGGGTGTGGGTGGGTGTCGTTGTTATTCAGGAAAAGACCACATCCACACCCACACCCAAGTGTTGTGATGACAACCGCAATAACAAGAAGAATACTAATAATTAAGGCTACTACATATTGTTTCGAACATCTATATTATAATATTAATAATAAAAGTCTGACTGAAAATAAATTATTATTCCTTTGCATAGAATTGTTGTTGATAGACTAACAAATGTGTAATGGTCGAATAGTCGCACGAATGATGCTTTTAGATCTTGTTTTCTTTATTGACGAATGATCGTGATAAATAAAACAATCTATTACAGTATGAAGAAAAAAAACCAGATCTAATGAAACTAACATTATTTGAGAATGTTTCAAGATGATGATCAATGGCAGAATTGTTGAGATGTGAATGATCGAAAATTTCATATTCTAAAAATGATAATTTACATTTAAAACAATGAAACAAAATATTTCAGTATCTGTACTTGTGTAAAACGATATTCGACCAGTTATTCTTGTCAGTATCTTTGTCAATGTGATAGAATGATTCTTTGATTTAGTTTTTCAATCAAAAGAAACTATATAACTGATTCTTCTAACGCCATGAGTCAAAACATACTAAGGAAGAAAATTCAATCAAAAATACACTGATTGTAATGAAATGCGTCATATGAAATTATTCTATAGTTCACAATAGCGTTTATATAAATTCATAAAAGCAGTATCAATAAAAAAAAAGAACTTCATCTTTAATTCATTCTATCGTGAACATATAGGTGTGCATCTGATAATTCTATCAAGACAAAGCGAGTAAGGTCAAAGACTTTATAATACTGGAAAACATAAGATTATTATTTGTGACCGCAGGCATTTTTGTTATATTTTCTTTAATTATCTTTGATTAAGTCTGTTAATTGGCTATTTAGTGTCATTGGCCACAAAGGATTAACATATGATTACATTATATTTATATCATTACATTCCTGAGTACCATCTAGCAGCCGATGATATTCCATTCAATACTATTAAATTCTCAAAATTAACGAAATTCACAAATAATGAAAAACACAAAGAAGATCAAGAACATAACATTTTATTTTTAAATTTATTTTTCTTCGTCTTATCTAAATAGAAACAGCAAAATCTCAAGAAATTTATTTTACTATATTTTTTATTTCCATATTTGAAGTTGACAAACATTTTCTTCATGCTCATTGTTCTTAAAATTGAAAGGTAATCAATACATTGTATAAAGAATTCTATTTGAAATTATAGCAGAAGATTATATGATGGAGTATTGAAAGAGTTCTAGATGTTTCTTTTTTTTCTAATGATCTGATAGAATCAAGAGAACATGAAAATTCAATCTCAAATATTCAAAACATAAGGTGTGGGTATGTGGGTGCGTGTGCATATCAGAAGAATAGAATCAGACACTCACACCCACGCCCTTCTTCCATTTTTATTGGATTACAGTTTTCAATCTATGCAATGCTGAAACTTTACTTATTCATATTAGTTCTTAGATACTATTCCATATTAAATATTCCTTAAAGCAATATCTGAAATCCCTTCGATAATCACTTGTTTGGCATTATAACTTGGATGTTATCTTCTTGTACATAAATTATTGTCCGTCTTGCTACATGACTCTAATCATTGAATTGATGAAGATTTGTTTTCTTTCATTTATGAGCATGAAATAATCGTGTAATATCATTTTTAATACATGATTTTATAATATAGTTAATATGATATCTTCTAGTGATTATAGAACCAAGTGCAATCAAGGGTATAGATATGGAATACCACAAATAACACAACAATGTATTTCCAATACCGATATTAATATAATATCTGACAGTGATTACAGAAATAGTTGAAAGAGGCAATAGTGTTGTGTTATTACACAATGTTGATGATCAGAAATTGATTTTTTGATTTTGTCATTAGTATGATTAGCGCCGATTTCTAATTTTATTGATGATACTGATAATAACTGCTTTTAGTATTCTTTAAATCATAAAATATGAATTTTTTCCACAATACCTTCGATATCATCAGATATTCATCAACAAAACATTCGTCAATCAGTATCAAAATATGATGAAAACAATGATAATATGAGAACAATAAACTGATATAACGATTATGAAATCCTGTGTGATTGTTGGTGAGTAAAATATTGAATGAAAGAATTTTTATCGGAAAAGCGAAACCTTCAATGTTTAATTTGATCATTTTGTGTTTAAACAACGAATGCTAAAATAATAAAAACTGATAAAAAACTATGTTTTCCGATAAATAAAAGCAGCATTGTTACTCGTGATAATTTATTTTTGGCACTGGACTGGTTTAAAATCTTGATATTCTGGTAGAGTATCAAGAGGTTCCGCCTCAAATTGTCCTGCTCCAGCAAAAACTGCTACACGTGGAGCTTTATTGTAATATTCTTGCCATTGTTTAGCCGATTCTGGTGTCCATTTCAAATCGAGGAACCATTTTTTGGCAGCAAAATAATCAAATGGTGCTCTATTTAATAAATTAAACTCAATTTTCAATATTCTATTCAATGAAAAAAAAAATTACGAAGAATTGATTATATCTTGTAATGATTGAACTGTATTCATCGTGTAACATACAGAAAGATCATCCATTCGAGGATAATAAGTGAAAAAATGTAAACACATTTCTTCTCTTGTTTTTTCTCCACCCTAAAAATTCTTTTTTTTTGTCAATATTAATAAAATAAATAATATTCAAACCAGTGTAATTTCATTTTTGTTCATTGTATTATAAATGCATCGAGTAGCAAACTCATCTCCCTTAAAAACAGTAACAAAATTTAAAACGTAAAAAAATTCAATCATTCTTTTTTACTGGATAAAGTTGTATTGGTTTTGCTAGACGATTTTCAAATTGATAATTAAAATGATATGATTCAGCATTAAATAGATATTCAACAGCTGTCTTATTACGAATTAATTTAGTCCATAAACTAACACCTAAATTGAAAATAAATTTAAATATTTCTGATCGTAACATATCATGTTTTCTATGAATATTTCAAAAAACTTAATGAAATACAAATATAGATGATACACTGTCGTACCTTTATTATCTTAAATCTACCTTTAAACGAATATATAATTGATATCTTCATAACCTATGTAACGATATCCACGGATACAAAGGATACTTAATATTACACAGAAGCAAATAAAAAGAGAATCAATTCTATAATATCAAATACATGTTTTTACATATTTTTCATTTCTAATATACCAATAAAACGTCTAATTATCCCATCTCATGAGAAAACACATGTAGGGTCGTTACATCACATGTGGATACCATGCAAACACAAACTCGTAGTGCTTCGGATGAATTTTTGCTCATACGAAAACGGAAGGAATTGGGTCATAATTATTCATTGGTAGTTATGAAACTTTGCTACTATAGTCACTTCAAAATGTCTAGTTGTCCGGATTTTATCAAAAGAAGATTAAAAGGATGTGGTGAGTCATGTTTTTTTATTTATTTATACTCTAAAAGTCTTTTCTCAAGCCTACGAAATCGTTTTAGGTTTTTCCAAAAACCTTTTTTTTATTAGAAATTGTGAAAATAAATGAGATGGAATGCTAGAGCTTCTTAAAGAATTTGTACATCTAGACGCCACTTAATATCGAGAGGTGCTCGATAGCTCCTAGGTCTTTATCTTTCCTCTATCTCTCGTACAAAAGTCGTTTTCAAACACAATGGATGTAGCTGTTTTTTGACTAATTTCTGATAGGAACTAGATAGAGACCTCGAGTTTTCATTGTTCAAAAGAGGAAATCAATCTGTATTGAATCTTGAATATTAGACATTTCTAATAAGTTTTCTCGGGCTCTTCTACCAAGTTTTTTTTTTGAAAACAACGCATTGCTTGATACAAAAGGTTTAGTATTTTAACTTTTAGTAGTGCACTAGAATTATTATCTGAAGGTTAGGAATGTACGAAAGTTCGATGTTGAAACATGCAACTAAAACGAGTTATTAAAACTTTATTACGTGTTATCGGCAAATTTTTCACGAAAAATTAATTTATTTTCTGATTTTTCGACAAATAATCCAGTTTCCAAATCTATTTAAAAGTCTCGGTTTTTTTGAAAAAGCTTCGCGAGATATCCTGAATAAAATTTTCAGAAAAGTCTAATATTCAAGATTTAATGCAATTTCATATCCTCTTTTCAATAATGAAAACCACAGATCCCTATCTAGCCTCTATCAAAACTTACTCAGAAAACAACAACGTCCTTTGTATGTTTTTGAAAACGAGTATAGTACTTAATTGAGTTTCCGAGGATATCCTGAAAAATCATTTAATCAACTATAATAATCTTTTACAATACCTTGTAAATGAGTATGTGGAAAAGAAGATAATAGTGTTATACCCGATTTTGGAATAGTCTAAAAAGGAGATTTTCTTATTTATTTATTTATTTATTTATTTATTAGTTTGCATTGAAACATACACGAGTGACATTACTTGGACAATAAGAATCAACTATAAATTTTTCGACTTTTGGTGGAATAGCAAGACCAAGAAGATTTGAAACTGTGCCAAATGTTAAATATCCAAGATCATGCTGACGAAGTTGATTACCAAGATAATATCGAATTCCAGTACTATCACGACGATCTAATTAGAATATAAATTGTTTTTATTTTTTTAAAACAAAATCTTGCTGTACTTGAAGTTTGTTGTGGATTATCATAATGTATTTGAACCATAAAATATTTATTTGGAGAATTCAAACCAACTGGATATCCAGCTTGTTCAGGAAATTCAATCAACTAAAATATATTTATTTGATTATTTAACATTGAATGTAATTGTTGATATTACATGATCACCACCAACTGCCCATCCAGTAGCTATACTAGCTGAACAAGGCTCGATTTTATCATTAATTTCATCACAAACTCCGTAAGGAAGATTGTTATCATCAAAAGTAAATGAAGGATTACATTCATGTAAAAGTAAATGATGAACGAGATCGGAATTTTCATCATCAATCAATATTTTGTACTATTCAAATAAAAAGAAAGTTTTTAGTATCATCAAATGGTTTATTACATACAGCAATAGCATGTCGTTTTGTTGTATAAGACGTTGGTGCTTTGTAAATTTTACAATAATATGTTGTATCATTTGATGGAACAATGTACTTAAAAAAAATAATTAAATTAAAATATTTAATGTAATCGTTTCACTAACATTGTTTAAACGAAGTTCAAAATAATCGAGTCCAGCAAATTTATCATCCGATGGTGGTTGATTATAAGATTGAAGTGGAACCATACGTGTACCTCGACGAGTTTCATGATAGTTTATCTCAGATTCATCGGGATCAACAAGACCATATGCATATATCAAAATATTTGTTCCACTCTATTAAACAAGAATCAAGAGATAAAAAAAAGTACCTCAGTTTAGAATTTTCTGAAGAATAAGTCATCTGAAAAATTTATAATTTCTAGGATGCATAGATCTTGATGAGTAGAGCAAAAGTTGCTACAGATATAATACTCTTAAATGATGTCTTTTATGCAATACTAGAATCATTATGGCAAAAAATGGCCCCAATTTTAATTCGATTTCTTCAAGATGTAGTATACGATGTGTTTTAGAGGTACCAAACATTGTTTGGATTGGAAATTTTCTATTTTTGCCTTTCGGTAAAAAAGAAAAACTAAAATAACTAAAGTACTCTAAAAGTCACATTTGTTTTAGTAGAACTTTTTTTTGTAAGATTTACCAAAAAGCAGTAGAACAATATTTTTTTTGAAATAAAAATAAAAATGTAGCCGTTTTAAACATTGTTTATTATATGTGAAACATGCTTTAGCTTGGTCAGACGCATTTGATCAAAGAAACTGGAAGATTTCTTCATTCTTTTCAGGAAAATATTTTCAGAAAAATGCACATTTCGCTGTTTCCACTATGTAAATTTCATTTCTTCTCGAATTTTTTATCGTTTGAAGGCAATTTTTGGACCTCAAAATGCATTCAGTAGATAGATACCATTTAAGACTATACAATGTCGATAAAAAACGAAAACTGGAGTCACAAGAGGGTGTTGAACTCTTAAACTGATGACTTAAGAAAAATGAGTTTTCAGCTAATTATAATCAATAGATCAGAATAATAGTTTTGTTACTCTAACTAAAATTGCTTTATTTTTTGGACGAACTAAATTTCGCTTCAGCTCACGACTTAACGGAACTATCCGGTGAAATCATCGATCTTTGTGTTCATCTGTTTTAATAATCAAATAAACTTTAGTAATCAATCGACATTTTTCTTCGTTGAATAAATTAATAAATTTTATCAATTGTATTTTGCCTATTAACTATAACGAGATTTAGTTTTTAGTGTTAACAAATATTTTTCGAAGTTCAACCAAATTGTTATGCAGAAATAAACTATCGTACCTAATCGAAATCTATTCAAAAAGATTTAGTCTTTCTTTGAGAAGAAAACACTTGATAAATCTATTTAAATGAAATGAAACCTTAATTGGATAATCCATTGAATCACATGTATCAAGCAAACGTTTAAATTGAATAGCTGTCCATCCGTTCAATTCTCGACCGTGCAGGACAAACCAATCATTTGTTGTATTATCAATCATTGGTCGAAAAAAACCAGACGCATGTCGATCCTAAATCAATCCATAAGTAAAGAGCAAAAATATAAAAGAAAGAACAATTTGTTATACTTGAAAATTAACTTGTCCTTGACTATCAACCCATCCGACTCCTATATCAGCACCTGTCATTCCTCCACCTAAATTAAAATAGTTAACAAATCAAACTCAAAACTGAAATATAAATCTACCTGGGCTAATACCTAACGCAATCCAGCCCGTAGTTCTTATATGCAAATCAAATGTAATTTCTTTACGAACATCATCAATAGTCCACCAAAGATCCGCTATATTAGCTTCAAGTTCGATGGAATATTTGTAATTGACCATTGGTTGAATAGGACTTGAAATCGAGATGCATTTCTCAATGATCAACAACGCTAACGCAACTCTTAGCCACATTGTCTTATTCTAGATGATAAATACCTTTATCAAGTAAAGCAGCTTATTTAAATATATTCTAAATGTCACTTCTTACTCCTAATAATGTCAAATACGCAGTTAGATTTTGTTTTTGTTGTTTAATCTCTTGATCTAGAAAATATATTACGATCATGAGAATCTGCTATTTACTGACATTGTTCGTACATTTATTCTGATTGATGAATAATCTTCTTATATAGACCTCTCAGCTTCATTTTTTTGATCGATATTTGAATCATTTCTTTGTACAGGGCACCGCGAGGTTTCATTTATTTGGTTTTATTTTTTCTTGATCAGAAAAAATTTTTTCCAAGACCACTTTGTCTGGGAGAGGTCTATGGATCTTTCGTAGGTTTTCAGTGGTTCGGATGATAACTGTGATATTCATAATTTTTTTTCTATTGTAATCTCAATCCGAAAAACTAATAACATAGATTGATGCAGTTTTTCATGCTCTACAAAATTATATATTATTCATATTTCTTACGAGTTTTTTCTCAAGTTATATGCTATTCAAATTGGATTAGACAAACTGAAAAATACTGTTTCTGTGCATTTTAGATGATTTTTCATATTTTTGTAAGATGTTTTTCGAAAGTGAAGTTAGACATGAATCACTTTATGATCAAAAACTACGTCATCTCGGGCTCTACAAATCTATATAGTTCCTAAAAAGAATTATTTTATTCTAAAACTGGTTGTCATTGTCACATTGTAAGACCATGACCATTTTCATAATGACTCTTCATTTAATCTCAAGCTGAGAGCGAAATGAATATCATATTTGGAATCAGCACAGAAAAACTACGGTATATCATATACATTTTAGCAAAAAACATTTTCTTTCAAAAAGGCACATCCGGGAACCACGGCGGAAGCCTGAGAAAAAAAATTGTTGAGAGGAACCACATCTAAATTTCGTATAGAATGTTTGAAGAGAGTTTCTTTTTATTTAAACTTGTATTAAAAGCGTGTGAAGTGAGGGTGGCACTTCATCTTTACTTAATAAAGTAAAGTAAATCTATTTTACCAGAAAAATAGAGTAAAGTAAAGTAAAGTGAAGTATGATACTTGATGGTTATTGATTTATTAGCTTATTATCAAACATTAATCACATTCTAATGCGTCGAATTATAGATTGAAGGCTCCAAAAAATGTTAATCTAATTTTAGTACTTTGAGAATTAGCATTGAACTCTGAATATTTTTCACAATTTTATTTTCTACTTTATCATAATCTAACTTTTCTCACAAGAGGTCTCCTTCAGGTATCAAAAAAATTTTTGTCATCATTCTATCAAAAGTCTTCATAATTCAATAGTACCAAATATGCTGATTAAAAATATCTCATTTATTTTCAGGTGACATAATAGTTGAGCACACACATTTGAGCCCTAAACGATTGAGTCTGTTGACAGTTGAGTCTCTTACTATTTTAAGTCAAACAAGGGTGTGGGTGTGAGTGTCTGGTGGGTATGGGTGAGTCTACTCTTTATCTACACCCACCCACACCCTAAAAAAGCTCTTCTTTTGTAAAAAAAAGATTGAACTCAAAATTTTGAAAAACCGATTTCAGATTCGGATTTTTCAACTCCTAAAACCTTTAATCAAACTTTATAAAAAATTGTTCTTTTCTTAAAAAAGCTCTTCTTTTGTGAAAAATCTCTATTTTAACTACTTTATTAAAGCATCTATGATCCTCACCTTGATAATTTGAGAGACTAAATGAAGTGCCTTGATAATAGAAAAAAAGAAAGAAATGAGCTCGTATGTTTGAGATGTATCTTTTTATACTCCGTTCAGCTGTTATCATTAGTGTTTAAAAACCATCGAATTGGAAAATTACGATATTTATTTATCATTGGCTATTTTTGCAGCAACTGTAAGAAGAGCGGATGGGTATGGGTGTGGATGAATATGCCTAATAGATCT
Organism: Rotaria sordida; assembly: GCA_905250125.1. Lineage (NCBI taxonomy): Eukaryota > Metazoa > Rotifera > Eurotatoria > Philodinida > Philodinidae > Rotaria > Rotaria sordida. The sequence goes on along the minus strand of CAJNOL010002166.1, from coordinate 29,480 downwards.
TTAATTCATAAACACATCCAAGCCCTTACGACCGTTTTAGTGACATCTTTACTGTGAGTAAAGCATTTGAGAAAAACCAAAAATGAAGAGTTTCGAGTCGAAAATTGACCTTTAGATAGATTTTATAGTCATTAGATAGTTTTGAAAGTTTTAACAAAAACAAACATGTCTTTCTCGAGATATTCCATGTTCAACTAAACTGAATTGTTGTGCTCTACTATGGTAAACAGGTGTCTTGTTTTTGAAAATTGAATAACTTCAGAAAGGCATGTTCGTTTTCGTTGAAACTTTCAAGACTATCTAATGAGTACAAAATTTATCTATGGGTCAAATTTCAACTCGAAACTCTTTGTTTTGTGTTTTTTCAAAATGCCTGACCTACAGTAAAAATTTCAGTAAAGCGGCCATAAATCTTCACTGGTAGGCAAAGGGCGCGAATCCTTTTAGACATTTTCTTATTTTAATATACTCTATCGAACGAGGTATGAATGAATCAAAACGGAAAGGATCACTTGGGAATATTCCCTCATAAATCAATTTATTGCCACTTTGTTTATCTCATAAATTGTATTTGTTTTTCATGCATGTAGGTAGTTTATAATCTAATCCGTAAGGTTATAGTCTTGCCTACAATGGAAAGAATATGTTATACTTTTTCAATTACAGTTCGAAGATAAGAAAATCAATACAACGGGGAATCTCTTCATTGTAATCTAATATCACATATAGAATACTGACTTAACGAAGAAAAAAGTATGATATATAAACGCACTCTTTTTTTCTAATGTACATTAAAAACACAAACAGTTGCAGAGCCATATATAGGTAATGTATGCTTAGCGATTTATCGATTACTATATTGTTTTTGAGAGTTTTAGTTTCGGTTTAAAACATAAATTTAAATGAGCAACCATTAGGAGAAAACTTTAGTTTACTCACCTGTTTTATTATGAGTAGATCAAAAGTTAGCTTAATAAGATTAACACACATTATTATGTATATACATGAGAATGTGTCTACCTTGGTAGAGTAACTTTTAATTTACATTGTGATGACAATATGGAAAAATAAATAGGACATTAAGCATAATTTATTTCCTTATACATAATAAACTATTCCAGTCTAGTTGAAAAGAATATACATGAGACTATTCTATTACATGTAAGCGTTCTATCTCATATACGTAGTCAATTAGAAGTTAAGAGCATATTTCACTAATATTCGGCCGAACCAGAAAAACTCAAATTGATTCGATAAATCTCAACTATTTCGCTTCAAGCTTTGATGCTAGAGACCATTAATTATGATGAGTCGATGTTAGATATTCTATTCGACAGACAGATTTAGCTAAAAGATAAACTTTGACACATTTTCCTACAACATAACATCGAGTATCTGAATCCAGATCGGCAAATCTGGACTCCGAAAATCAACAGATTCTACCAGAGTCGGTCTGAAAAATGCGAAAAAAATTACTGTATTCCGTAGGCAAACTTCGTAAATGAATGAAACTTGAACGCAGTATTGCCGGCTAAAATTCTTCGGAATTTTCCCATGTCTTCTGGCCATTCTCCTCTAGAAAGTACATGAAATTGGTGAAACGGTGTCGAAAAATTACGAGAATTTTTCAATGCAGAATACTGACACAAGTTTAACTTATTTTCGGTATTTTCTTGCCGGAACCAATTCAAACATCTTCATTTGGCGATGGATAGAGTTTCCTGAAAAGGAATAACTTTCTTTCGATTGACGCTATTCGTTTCACCCCATCCATGGTCTGATCGAATGACATACCGAATTGATCAACTTGCAATGCTCGTCAATCAACCAATCTTGATATTCCATTGCTCATTAATCCAAAGTCTTCCCTTCTGATTTCCACTCTTGATGGAGGAGCTGTTCCTTTATTTTCTTTTCAATCACCTGACGACAAATACTTTTACCATACACATAGATGTCGACTCAATATCTAATGTAATGATTTCAGATGACGTTTCCTATCAGTTTTCAAGAGACCAGATAACTTTCCGAAAATCTTCAGTTGAATGATACAAACACACAGAGCATCCCTTGAGGGGACAGAGTGAAAGAGTTAAATATGTCCAGAAAACTGCTTGTCTTTTTCCAACGTAAATTGGGTTCACTTTGAAGATAGTCATTTAATTTCGTGCCAAGGAAACTCATTAAGTTTTTCTTTCCCCAAAAGTGGTAAGATTGAGCCTCATATGCCAACTTTCCAATAACGTAGAAAAAAAGCGTTTCCTTAAAACTAAGAGAAAGCATCGATTCGAAGCTTTTGCAGATTGTAATAGAAAAAAATCTGTGTCGAATGAGCCAATTTTCAATGAGTTCTCACCGAGTTTTAGTGATCTTTTAGAGCCAAAACTGGTTTTTTTAGGCCTTCTAAGAATGCGCAAGATTTTTTTTCTGATTATTCGGTGAGTTTGAAAAACAATGTGATACTCTTAATCAATTCACACAATTCTAGTGATCTATAAAGACAACATATGGAACAAAGACAAAAATTTTTCTCGAATAGTTACTTGAGAGGAACTCCAGATATGAAAAATTGACTTATCAGAAAATATTTAAAAGCATTGTGGAAAATGATTACAATTTCTCAGACTATTAAAATTACAATTAATCTTTATCATATTCAAAGTAATACAGTTACTTTTAGTAGATGTGTGGTTATTAGGGCCAAAAATTCGCTGGTTCTCATTGTTAAGTACACTAATTTAGCTTGGTGTCGTTATTAGAGAAACTATTTGCAATAACGATGCAGTAGAGTAGTGATCATATACCACTAATTTCTTAGCTGATACATTTTAGAAAGCAAGAGCACACTTCTAGGCTTATGCAGATACAAAAATATTTTTAACTAGTGGAATACCCGGCGTTACTCAGGAAAATTTCACATTGCATGCCTGAAATATTGGAAAACGATGGTCTTATGATCTCTCATAGGTTACTGATCTTGAATGTCGTAAAATACGCTCGGCTTTCACCTTATTGTCATCTATTTTCTGTTTTGACATTTTACTATGACCACTTTGATAAATCTCTTAAGTGAGCGTTTTGAATTGAGATATGCCTGGGATTAGTCTTTCCGAATTTCAATCACGGCCAAAGAAAGATTTAAGCACTATTTGCATCTCGATCCTGCTCCTATCTCACTTCCATCCCACTCCTGGTTCTGATCTTATCCTAGTCTTAGTACTGATCTCATCTTGGCCTTGATCCTGATCTTGTTCCGACTCTTTCCCTATTCTACCTCGGCCCCGATGCTGTCTTGGTTCTATCCTCATTCCAGTCAAAAAGACAACTTGGTCCCGTTTCGGGTCTAGGATGCTCTTTGATTATCTCTAGATAATAATTTTTCTAGTGTTTTAGAAAAATATCACACATGAGTTGTGACAATATGACATTCGGCCGAAACCTTAGAGGAACGTATAAATTATTATTTCTAACAAAAAACTCTTGGTTGCAATTCTGGTAAAAAAAAACGGGTCCCGATCCCGATCATGTTCTAATCCTTGCAGGAGACTTTAGTTCCGAGGCTACTTTCCTTATCTCTATTTGAATCATTTCTGCATTAGTTTTGAAAGAAAACGTCTCTTTATAAAACGTTCTTCTCGTTTTGAAACATCATCGTTGAAAACTTGACCAAAGGAATATTACTGACCATTAAAGTGTGCTAGAATTCGATCGATCAACAAATAGACCAATCAAGTTTGGGTATGGGTTCATACCCTAGGATCTCTTGTGTGCAAACGTGAACACCTCAGTTTTTTATTTTCGTTCATTCTCGATTTATTAACAAAACAACGGCATGCTTGAACTTTTCCGATAGGAGATATATTGTGATATTTCCATAATGAGATCACCCAGCATTCCGGCCGTAGAAACTTTCGAACAAACAGTAGCTCCTAATCCATGGACAACACAAAGAGATGTAAGCGGAAAGAAGATAGACTAAAGTCTGAGAAAATTCTTCAGAATTTTTGAAAAATCGGTGTAAACTGCAGTATATCATAATCTGGATAGAATTTCACCCAAACCTTTCATTGCCCACTTCCTGGCCGCGTCGATCCCGGCTCAATCTTTCTCTGGCCCTAAGGTATGCCGTGGAAAGCTGGTGATGAAAGTGCTTACAGGGATCAAATGCATAACGAACAGACAGACAAACATTCTTCTTTATATATATAAATTGAGCATTCATTAACAATACATAAATTGTTTTTGCATCATTATTAGGGACATTTGCTATACGTATTGTTCGATTAACTAGATTCTATTAAAGAAACTTTGAGTGTGGGTGCAACATTCAATACAATGATGTCTATGTGTTCCTTTGTCATCATCATTGGCTTGGTCATTGTGGTACAAGTTTATGGATATCAAGAATCGGAGGTTTGTTAGTTCACAGATAATCACTTTAAATGTCAATGACTTTCGTAATGCATTTTCGTATGATAGTATCAAAACCTAGAACAAGAACGATATTTTGATTTCCGACTCGTCCCGCCTCGCTTCGAGAAAAATTTTCTTCAAGTCGAAAGCCATTTTAACTTGACGCTTCCTCTCAACCTTTGATATTGATGGATATTTGTGAATAAAAATATGATGAGAAAGCAGAAACACAATGCTCGTCAAGGGAAAACAAAGTGGTTGTTGACTCAACCAACCATTTTGGAATCGTCACTCTAGACAAAAGATATACTACCAAACCTTTTTTTTAAGTTTGGCAGCAGCTATGAAACCCCAAAATTGGTTCTTTCTCGAGCAAACGGGTAAAATCTTTTCTACCGAACCTTTTTAAGAATCATGCGATGAAAAATGGTTCGGCATCAAAAATACGAAACCACTGAGATTCAACATGAAACCTTTAAGATTTTCGTAGAAAAGGTTTCGCCCGTATGTCCGAGGGAAGAATCGTTTTAAGTTTCGTACCTGCTAGAGAACTTAAAAAGCTTCGGGACTATACCTTTTTTTGAGGGTGATAGAAATCAAACAAGATACTAGCTAAAATCTTTTTCATAAAACATTTGTAATCCTTGTATATTGCTCAAATATATTGTATATATCAGTTCTAATATTGAGAAAGCATTTAAACATAAACGAAAAACGAAAAATCCTAGTTTTTTTCTTTTTATAAATTACTACGATTTCAAAATGTGCTTAGAAAAGACGAGCATGGCTTTAACATCCAACGAGTGATGTACAAAGAATGATACACTTTTATTTTGTTTTTATGGAAATTAAAAGTGTATTTCAAAGATTTTGTTAAAACTCAACGGAAGTTAGCGCGTTTTCCATCCTGCAAAATTTCCAACTTGATTTTTCAAATAAGTTGTTCTGGTCAGCAAAACTTTGTCGAGCTAACAAGTACGCGATTACTTAGTTGCGAACTCTAAGACTTAGTGAGCACTGAGTTGCTGAGAGGCAAGAACAAATATTCCCTAGGATTTATTAGAGAAAAAGTTTTTTAGGAGAGCGTCGACCTATTATTCATAAAATTTTCCCTTAAATATTTTTTTTCAAAAACTTATGAACATAAGTTAACAGGTTGACAAATTCGAGAACAATTTTGTAGTATTTTCAAATTTCGACAGAGTGTTTATCTCAAAAAGGTTCATCAGCTTCGGTTTCGACATCGTTGCAATTAGACAATTCAAAATAGATTAGTCTTTTCAACCTTCATTGACAAAAACGCATATCTGAACAAAACGTCGGTAAACATAAAGAGCAAAAAAATTCATATTAAATGAGCTCAGAATAGAATCTTTCGGGTGTGATTCTAGTTTCCAACAAAAATAAAACAACTATATTTCATTCTAATAGGTTACCCGTGAGAATAAGATTTTATTTTATTATCAATTACAAAATCAGAAATCATGAGAATCACCACAAATCAAAGGAAGCAAAAGCTATCGAAAAAAAATCAGAAATCACCTTGCTCTTCCTTCACTCCACCTAACACAGTGGTCATAAAAATTTGTATTGATCATCATGTATAAATGTGCTCGATATGGATATTTACATTGTAAAACTTTCATACGGGAAAAACTCGGAGATTTAGTTTAATTTCGCTCCGCTTCGTCTCGTCGAAACTTTATCCTGCCCCGTTCTCAGCTCTTGGTAGTATCGATCACATATAGAAATTGAACCGAGTTTAACACAAAGAAATAATTCTTATTTGAGGGAACCTCTTATAGTAATCTAGAAGGACATATCCTGTTTAGAAAAGATTTTTTCAAATGGTCTTATAATTATAAATTGTACAAGTTCAAAATATTTTGAATTCTTCAGATTCCTTTCAAAATTATCGATAATAGTAGAAATGAAAAAATATGTTTGTAAAGGAATAGAAATTTGAATGAAAGCAAGCACGGTGTAAATTTAATCAATTCTTAATTCAGATTTGATCTTTCATCATATAAGTCGGTTGAAATCTTTTGAAAATTCAACATTCATCTAAAAATCTTTTAAAAATTACTTCTTTAACCCTTTACTTTCCAATATCCACTCCAGTGGACATTGGTATATACGCTGCTGAAAAAAATTAAAGCGTATAATCCAAAATGAACTTTATGTTGGTTGTAGAGAACTTCATACACTATCGATTGGTAATTAAATAAAATCATTTCTATGTAGCGTATGGTCGAGCTAGTTAAAACAAAAAGTGAATTTTTCAATTACCCAACCTTTCTTTCAAAATCCTGCGATGCTCATGAGTCGGACAAAGTACTTTATAAAAATTATGAATGAGATACCAGATTACAATCCTCATGAGTCTACAATGTCCATCCTGGTGAACATTGCAGTGCGGGGAGGGGAAGAGTGACATGAAAATGGTCATTTTCAATAAACAACATTACTCATGTACACGCATAGAAACGGTTTGTTTTGACCATTTAATAGTATTTTTGAGAAACAAGAACGCTAATTAGAGTATACCATATATTTAACTCGATTTCTTTCGATTTTTCGAAGCGCACAGTTCCTCTCTTCAGACAGTAAAAGGAAAATTCAGTCATTGATGGCAACTTCAGTGAGAATCAAATGACTCATGACACTTCTTGTCTATAATGCTACAAACAAATCATATGTGCACAACTTCAATCAAAATATAACAAGCAGTCTGGTAGCATGAGTGACATCCTTCTCCCTAAATTTACCATCAATTCTACATATTTCCTTCCGTTATCTGGTTACGAGACTTGACAACTTCGAAAACTTCAAAAAAATAGAAATATCAATAAAGTTCTTGAGTATTAACGATAGTTCTTTACGAATAGAAAATTGTAAGGAAGACCAATTTTGAGTCACTTCCCCCTATGTCCATCCCAGTGGACATTGTATTGTACTAAGTACAAACAACTGTGTGTTTTGACTAGTATAGCAGAAGCATACTGATGATTAACAGTCCTAAAATTAATGATCGGCTTACTCCTAGCTCTTCGAGAACTTTCGTGGGGGTAAAGGGTTAACATTTCGTATTCAAGAAATCAACTCTCAATCTGGGAATTATCTCTACGTAGAACAAGTTTATCAATTAAAGTCGATATTAACATAACAGTCCATGCATTCTTATAGACTAAATCTTAGAATAATGAAACATGGATTTATTCAATAAAATGTACTATTGATAAAAATGCATTACACCTAATCAATGGATCATTGTTAGGCATTAAAAACATGTGTAACTTAATTCTTTTTTTTTTCAAGAATTTGTCCTTGACTCAAACAACAGTCAAAAACAATGGTAAGTTATAATCTTGTTGAATAATTTCAATACTCTTTCATCATTTTCTCTATACAATATCGAAGATAGTTTTACGAATGAAACCCAGCAAGCACTTGTTTCTATCTAAGTATAGGACAAACTTGGTATTGATTTTAGAACAATAGTTCGAATTAGAGAAGACAACCTTGCAAACTCCAAATTGAATATTTCTTTCTTTCTCAGACGAAAAAGTTTTTGCAATGATGGTTCATACAAGTATTTAGTATAACCATTTTCGTCAAGATCTCCTTCTGCCAAAACAGAAATAAATACATGGGAAGATTGTCTGAAGTCTGCTCTTCCAGAAATCCTATGATTTATTATTCTGTATTTTGTTTTATCGATGATTTTCGTCATATTTTACTTGAAAAATATGCGTTTTCCGGAGAAAACGGAAAATCTTTCTGGTTTTTTCCCAGTTTGTGCTTTTTAAATCGTGCATTCTAAATTTCTCTTTCGATACTCATACAATATATTTAATACTCTTTTTTTGTTTGAGAGAGCATATCAAGGCACAGACTATGGCAGTCTCTTTCTCAAATTATGCTTTGGTGTTCAAGCACTTATATACATATACTACGTTTTTTGAGAGTTTTCTATACTATCAACTTGTGACCACTTTTTTTTTACATAAAAAGTAGGAATTTCAAAAAAAAACCGCTCAGCGATGTCATGCATTCTGACAGGCGCTTTCAAACAAAAAAAAATATTAAATGCATTGCATGAGAGCCAAGAGAGAAATTTGGCTTGCCAAATGAACTATTTTTGACTCTCGTTTGATCAATATCTCTCTCACACATCATGACATAAAGCTGAAAATTTATCATATTCTTCTCACTATAGTCCCAACATATCCTGAAAATTCTAGGTTGTCTCACTTAACTTGATGTGAAATTGGTTTTTGATGGAGAGATCTTAATACTGAGTTTGTAGCAAAAATCTCATATTCAACAATTATTTATGCAGATGAAGTTTTATAAGATATTGATATGATAGTCTGATTCGAAAAAGTGTAATCATAAATCTAGAAAATTACGACTAAATTCATTTCGAAACGCTTGGACTCATTTGTTCTAGCTGTTTGAGCATTGAATCTTTGCCAAGTCAGATTATTTTGGAAATGTAACTGAACTCGATCTTTGGTTATGATGAATCGAGTGAATCCTCTTTTAATGACCGATCAAAACAACATATCATATGAATTTTGAAATTTTTTTTTTCTTTTTTAATTTTATAAGCGGACAACCCACATCTATTCAATGAGGTCTATTCATCTAATTGGGTTAAATTTGGTTTGTCTTATAAGCGTTATGGCCCGTCAGTGCATGATAAATACTATAATTATGACGCCTGTCGTCTTGTTGTTCCAATTCATGATAATTACAGTTTCACAAGTGATGGAATCATAGATACATATGGATATTTGTACAACAACAGTTTTCATCCATCTTCTCCAGATCAGAATCTGCTGTTTGCTGATGATGATAGTGGTGGCAATGGGCAATTTCGATTTACAGTTTCTCTAGTTCCTAATGTGACATATATATTGGTTGTTACAACAGTTTATCCTGACATGATTGGACCATACAGAATCATCGCTTCAGGCCCAGCTGAATTTAGATTTCTTTGCCGAGGGAATGGGTCACACATATCAACAACAGGTATTTCATCCATACTTATAAAGATTTACTTTAGAAGTTACTTTCCATTAGGAAATTTTTCTCTAGGCTTCTTTTATTGATTCTCTCTGACGGAAACCAGAAAAGAATTAAACGCGATTCCATTCTGAACTGATATTATACAGAATCTTTTTTTCAAGTTGATATTCTTATCAACACTTAGACATAGATGTACACAGGTCATGCTCATGTTCAGATGAATGTGAGCGCTTCTTCTTTACCTATAATTCGGGGGTATCTCAAGATATTATTAGTAACTATATGGAACCTAACTTTGGGTACTATTAGTAGCTTTCTGAGAGCTATCTCGAGGTAATAAAGGTAGCTCCTTCGGGCATAACTCTGGGTGCCAAACGTAACTTACTGGTAGCCACTTGGGGCTACTAAGCGCAATTTTTGGAGAAATATCTGGGGTACTCAAGATAACCGTTTTCAAGACTATCTCTAAGTTAAGTATGTCAAAGTTCAGCTCTAGTTCTCGTGAACTAGAGATGATTGACTAGCTCATAGAACTGTCCACTGATAGGTTTTCTCTACTGTGGTAAGGGCAACACAGACTAATGTTCGTGCCATATGAGGGAGGGCGAAAGATAACCCATGAACTGATCCAGAGAAAAACTTGTCTTATTCTTACAATAATGTGAAGAAACCTTGCTGAAATCTGATTGGTTGATTCAAAAAGCTCTTAGTCAATCAGTTTTCAGCAGAGTTTTGCCACATTATCGTAAGCATAAAACATGTGTGAGGTCTCTGTATGAAATGATTTAAACCCAGTCTGTCGATGGAGAGAGAAACTGCACTGTAACGAATGTATTCGAAAAAAAAACTTTACCAAAGAAAAAAAAATGAGTGAATGAATAACAAAAACGAGCGATATCCATAGTAGAAGAAACACATCGAGAGAGAAAAGAAAGAAGAGCAAAGAATGTTATTGAAGATGACATTCTTCCAGACGAAAAGAAAAGACAACTGAAATCAAAGTGAGCGCTAACAATATGTCATCGTTCGGGCCAATCCATGGATTATCTGATGCACTCTCTCATACGATCCGAACAATAGTCTGTGTTGCCCTTACCATAGCAGAGAAAGCCTACCAGCGGACAGTTCCATGAGCTGCTCAAGAAGCACTAGATCACTCCAGCTAGAGCTGAGCTTTAACATACCTAACTTCAAAATAACCTTGAAAACGATTATCTTGAGTACCCTAGATATTCCTCTAAAAATTGCCTTTAGTAGCCCCAGGTAGCTATCAGTAGGTCACGTTTAGAATCCCGAATTATGCCCGAAGGAGCTGCCTTTATTTCTTCAAGATAGCCCTCAGAAAGTTACTAGTGGTAATCTCAGATATGCCACAGGATGTTACTATTAGTACCCCAAGATAGGCCCTAAGAAGATCTTAATGTTACTTCCAAGTAACCCCTCAGGTAGTTACCAATAGTACCTTAAGGTAGGCCCCAAGAGGTTACTAATGAAACCCTGAGGTAGGTACCAGGAAGTTAAGAGGTGTGACTCATCACCATTATCTATTGTTTCCCCATTGGAACTGTTTTATTAGATATTGCTCCTATTGCGTCGGTTGATAATCAACGTCAAAGCTATGAATATTGATATTATATTCAACTTTGCATAGATCTCAGGATCACTCGAATATTGTGAAAGTGTCCAACAAAACACGTGCATCCTACTTAAGATTGAATTTACAATAATTCTGCTCTTACTGACTTTTTACGAAAAATAGTTGCCCTTGGAAATTTATTATCTTCAAAAGAATCCCTTTTTTCTCGAAAAATTTCAAAACATCCAATCGTCTTTGAATGTCTTCATTGATAACGAAAGAATAGGGACAGATAAGATAGCGAATTGACCCATTATCTTTTTCGTTTCAAACCATGGTGAATTATATATAGGATGAAATTTGTTGATCAGGATAACATTTTGACACTAAATTCATTAGGTATCATTAATTGAAGTTTTCTTCATCACTTAGAGCCACTCAAAAAAGAGGTATAGTTTGGCTCTAATATCTCCACTATATCTTCATCTTCCATGGGATTTTAGGTGTTAAATCGTGGAATGGATATTTATTGATGTGTTAGTTATTTGATAGAGCTTTTCCAGCTGTACAAAACTGTACACCTTTGAATTTAAAAGAAAAACATTCCTTAGTTGAGATATGTCCAGTAAAACTATTCTTAATACATAGTTTCTTGTCTTTTGTAGCAACATTTACGTGATCTTGATCAGAAGGAGTTAATTTGAGTCAAAATACTATAGAATTTGAAATCAACATAAAAAATTGAGTTAACCTATGTGTATTTTAAATCGTTTCGAGTGGTTTCATTTTTCTTCCAAAAACTGACTCCTGTTCTCATCTCAAGAATATATCCTTTTTTAATACTTTGTTCGTAACTCATTTTATATTCTACTTGTATTTCAGAAGCTCCGGAGTTTATTTACACCTACAAAGTGACTTTGTCACCGATTTCATTTTCCTTGATGTATTCCTGAGATGGAAGTAGGGGTTAGTTTTTCGAAGAAAACTGGAACCATCCGAAACAATTTGAAATATACATACGTTGACTCAATTTTTCATGCTGATTTTGAATTTGATAATATTTTGACTCAAATTAACTCTTTCTGGTCAAGATCACGTAAATATTGCTACAAAAGACAAGAAATTATGTATTAAGAATAGTTTTACTGGACATATCTCAACTAAAGAATGTTTTTCTTTTAAGTTCAAAGGTATGCAGTTTTGTACAGCTTGAAAACTCTTTCAAATGACTAACACATGAACAAATATCCATTCCACGATTTAACACCCAAAATCCCATGGAAGATGAAGATATAGTGGAGATATTAGAGCTAAATTATGCCTCTTTTTTGATTGGCTCTAAGTGAACAAAACTTCAACTAATAATACCTAATGAATTCAGTGTCAAAATATTGTTCCGATCAACAGATTTCGTCCCACATATAATTCAACATGGTTTGAGACAAAAAAAAAGCCAATGGGCTGACTCACCATCTTATTCGCCTCGTCCTTTTCGTTAAAATAAAATATCAGTTCGATCAATGTCTATCAGTCAAAGCCCTTTCCTTGCAAGATCGAACATCTGTGTTTTTCCCTTTTGTTATATTCCTACGCGGCATCCTGTTTGATGATCATTTCAATTCTGTATTTTTGCAATGTTTAGTTAAGATCACAAGTACTCTAGAACTCTGAATGAGATTGGATCAATGAATATTCTAGTGTCAACATTGATTTTTTATAGCATATTGCTAATTTTTCAAAAGGCAAAATATTTTGTTTAAGAACCGAAAACTATCGGTGAGATTTCCATTGTCCTTATTTACGCCTGAAAAACACAGACTCATTTGACATCAGTGAAAAAGGTTCAAAACTATTTGAAATGAAAACGAGCTCTTTATTGATGGAAGAATCGAATTAGCTTATTTGTACATTTTTACTCTCAATATTTCTAGCATCAAACGATACGTCTTCTTCGATGAATATTAGCACACACTACAGAAGTGCATTGATCATGACACATCCGTCATATTCTTCAATCTCGAGCACTCACTATGTCTACTACGAAACAATTCAAGTGACCGTCAATACAACAGGCATTTACAGTTTCACTTTGTACAGTACGTTTACTATGGCAGCTATATTGTATTTTGATAAATTTAATTGTTCAAATCCAATGGAGAATACATTGGCAATAATTAGGTCCACTAATACCACTGAAAATTATCAAATTAGTTATCGACTTAAACCTAGTTTCACGTATATTTTGGTTTTTACGACGATCGATTCGCGTGTGACTGGACCATTCTCGATTATTATAACAGGTCCTGGAAGAGTCAATTTAGTACGTACATCAGATATGCCACCGATGCCAGTACTTGATGAGACCAGGATGAAAGAGCTGATTGCAATTGGTAAGTACACCACTGTCGTTAAATGTTCGATTATTATTTTAAAAAAGCGTAGAATGGAAAAAATTTCTCGTAAGTGAGTTCTTTAACCACAAGAGGAATACAAAAGCATTGTATTTGTTCTCATCTCTCAATTTCCAATTACGAAAGATCACTATTCACATTATTTCATTCCATTATATTCCAGATTATTGTTGCAGCAAAATTTTATCATCTTTCTGTTAGTTGAATCTGAATTATACGATTGTAGAAAGGAATAGATCATGATTCTCAGTGCCACAAAGATATGTAAAGAAACGGTCAAAGAATATTCGTAACATACTATTTAAACTCTTTCTTGAATTAAAATAAACAAGACTTTCAGAAAAATTTTCTTCTGTACAGTTTAGAAAAAGTTTAAAAAACGAATTTTTTGCATTTCATACATAGTCTAGAAGGATATGATCTCCATAGAATTCGTCATAAAAAACTCGTTCTTTATGCAATATGTCTATACAAACTACTCTTTCACTGATCTTCTTCAACAAAGTTTCTCTCATTTATGTCATCAACAACGGAGAATGTTGGAATAACACGAAGCCGGAATGGCTTCTATCAATCCGAAGAACATTTTCAACTAGTAAAAACATATCTAGGAATGAATTCTTCAAAACACCAATAGAATAGCTGATCTTTCTGCTTTATTCCATTTATTATGAGCAATAGAAAATTACCATATTCTCAAAAAATAATCCAGCAATAGATCTGACAGATTTCCGAAAAGTATTATGAGTTCATTACTTTCCATATTCTTAGGAACTTATTTGAATGGTGACATTGCATCTGTTAATTATACAAGTACCTTAACAACGAACAGCTATTACTTCTTCGAATATGAAGGCAACGCAAAGTACTTTTATGAAGCGATCCGAATAACTGTGAATACAACAGCCATTTATACATTTTCAAGTAATAGCTCACTATCTATTAATCTTCTCCTTTATGCCAATGAATTCAATCCTTCAAACAAATCGCAAAATCTACTCTTCGATGAAAACCTATATTCCATAGTTGAAAAATACGATCATAGAGTACTACTTGAAGAGAATATTACATACGTCTTGGTTGTGACTACTATTGTTTCTTTCGACACTGGTTCATTCTTTATTACTTTATCGGGCCCAGCTGGGATTCAATTAGAACCTATAAAAGACATCTCAATAGCAATACTGACTACACCGGCAATAGCAATATTCACAGGGCCAATTCGTAAGTCATACATATAAATCAACGTCAGCGTTGTTTTTTCGATCACTAGTGGAATCGACTTGTACACAATGTGATACCTTTTGATAGATACAAGTCGACATTTTCTATTGATTTGAATTTGATTAAATTTTCGAGCATTTGTCTAAATGTAAAACTTCATTTTAGTAGTGAAATGTCCTAATAAAAACACAGATTCTTCAAAGGAAACTAGAATTACGTCAACAACAAACACAAACATCTTTCCTTATAGAATTTTCTATTTTATTTCTAGCTGATACAAACAATAGTTTTGCTTTCTACACAAACTACTCAAGCTTGCTAACAAACACTAGTGGTATTTTCTTTCGAACAGATGATTATGATAGATTTTTCTGCGAAGTGATTCAAATTACTGTCAATACAACAGGCTACTATACATTTACAAGCAATAGTTCTATGGATACTTATGGCTATCTCTATAGAAACAACTTCAATTCCTCAAACCTACGAAACAATTTACTTCTATCGAACGATGATGGTGGGGACAATGGACAATTTCGAATTCGATACAATTTGGAGCTGACTACAACATATATTTTGATTGTGACTACTTACAATCCTCTAAGAACTGGTTGGTTTTCGATAATTGCATCAGGTCCAGATCACGTTAGTTTTGAACGCATCAAAGGTGAGTGGTATCAAACACAGAAACTATGTATGAACTAAACAATGTGCGAGAATTTTTTGTGCTCAATATTTTCGGTAATTCTTCCTAATGATAGAAGTAGTTAATGAGGCTATTATGTGTCACATATCAGTGCATGAAGCACTGAACTTCTTCACAAAGATGTTTCGCCTAAAAGGTCATTTTGATTGATGAACTTCTCCTGGGTATGTGTTTTGCAAAACCTGATTAGTACCGATCTTTGTTATGTACCTGATGCGAGGAGAAATCAGTTGTGATTTCGACATTCTCTTCGTTTGTTGATGAAAGAAGTTAGGAAAGAATTAGCACTACTCGATTCGTCTTCTGTTGTTCTTATAAATCATGCTAATGCTCCTTCTTGTCCTAAAATATAGTTCTTTAACTTCTTTAATATGACTCAAGTGATATTTGTGATAACAGAATAAATGTTTTCGGCATTAGTATAATATCTCATAAGATTTTCTTTGTCTATTTAGACCAATATTCGGATCAGAATGTAACTTATAGCAATTATTCAAGCGAATTAAATACAAATAGTCATACTTTCTTTCGAAGAAATGATTCTCGCAGATTCTTCTACGAACCGATTCAAATCACTGTCAATATAACAGACAATTATACATTCACAAGTCATAGTTTTACGGATACTTATGGCTACCTTTACAGAAACAACTTTGATCCTTCAAATATATTGTACAATTTACTTTTAACTAATGATGACGGTGGTGGCAAAAGACAGTTTCAAATTCAATATAATTTGGAGCAGAATACAACATATATTTTGGTTGTGACCACTTTCGATCCTCTAAGAACCGACCGATTTACGATAGTTGCATCTGGTCCAGATCAAGTTAGCTTTGAACGTATAAATATGATACCAACAGTGACAGCACCTATGATCACAGCAACAAGGACGATGGGTGAGTGAGATCCCGCACGAAAAAGAACGACAATCTCTGAAATTACTTAGATGTAGTAGACTCATATGTACAGAGATAGATTCGATAAGGTATATTTGAACTAGACAAAGTGGAAGAACTTTTCAAGACCGTTGTGAGATACTGAGAAGTTCTTCATAATGCTTTATTTAATAAAGCGACTTACGAGGGAACCCCACCAACTGATTAAAAGCTTTCTGACTCATATTTACACCGTAAGTAGTGCTTAGTGAGGCTAGATGAATCCTAAAAGGATTTTTTTGAATGAGCCTATTTGGCTAAGATATGAACATTTCAAGTTTAGGGACGGAAATGTAGAGAGATTATCTGTTATCCATGAATTACGATGCTAACATATATCAATATATACTTTTTTGTTGAAGTGCTCATCAATAAATCGTGGAGCTGTTGAAAAAACTATGCTATGATGTTTATTTGATGATCTAGCTGCTACATAAAAGAAACACCAAGATGGTAGCGAAGAGTCATACAATCAATCGCCTTTCATCACGTGTAGTGGGTGTTGAAAAGATCTATATTTTGATCCGTTTTTCGTTGGTTGTCACACTCACTAAACTATTACGTACAAACAGCTAACAACCCGTGTTTCAGTTGTCGTAACGATTCCAGTATTTGTTTTAACTTTTCAATCTATTACACCAGCGAATAAAAAGATTTCAGGCATGTCTACACCACTCTCAGGATGATTTCGGAGAAATGCGTAAAACACTTCAATCTATAAGTATTTTGCAAAGTAGATTTTTCTTTTGACACATATTAACATTACAATTCATGCACAATGACCAATCTATCTACATTTTCATTCCTAAACTTGAAATGTTCATATCTTAGCCAAATAGGCCCATTCAAGGAAATCCTTTTAAGATTCATCTAGCCTCACTAAGCACTACTTATGGTGTAAATATGAGTCAGAAAGCTTTTAATCAGTTGGTGGGGTTCCCTCGTTAGTTCAGAAGAAGGAGAAGAGCACTACGTAGTTTAGCACACTCTACTAATAAAATCTGAATACATTGAAACTCTGTAAGCATATATCAAGCGAACTCTACATCTTCCTAAACTAAAATATAGAAATTACATAGGAAACAAGAGCGAACTCTACAAATTTTAATTCTTCAAACAAAATGGTTGTTAAAATTCGTTTCACTAAAAAATATTAAATAATAAAAGCAAACGATTTTGATTTTCGGAGTTCTTTTCAAGTAATGAGTTTTAACGAATTCGAAATCGAAAATTTGACACTTTCAGTCGCTTTGAATCGGAAAAATTCAAATTAATTAAAAAATAAACTATCATCTAATTTAATAAACTTTAAGTTTTCGACTTTACGCTCGCAAATGAGAGAATACCGCTCGAACTCAATCTGTTGGGAAACCCAATGGTAACTGAGTAACCTAGAGTATGTTCACATTAAGCTTTCTCTTATATATTGACACAAATGGAAGTTTGAATCGATTTGTGAAGAACTTCCCATACTATGCAAGACCTCTCTATAGATTACAGGATAAAAACATGTAGTTTTATTTGATATGGATTAAAAGATAATGTTTATCATGATTATGAGGATCAAAGAAAGCACAATAGAATATAAACGCAGGAGAAAATATAAAAATCTAAGTTCGCTTAGAAAACACCAAAATTTGTTGAAAACGCTTTGAAAGACAACTTTTGTATGAGAAAAATGTCTAAAATGTTTTATTACAATACTTTTGATATACACTGAGCATAAACAGACCATTTCTATTTGACAAAAAAACGTTGAATATTATCGGACAATTTTTTAGACATTTTCCTGATGCAAAGGTCACCTCTTAGATATTTTCACCTTTCTTTTCGTGTTTTTTGAGTGTGTGTGAAAGCGCTCAAGTAGGAACCGCATTAGAGCGTGTTTAACTACATCTTTAGAATTATTTTCTGCTTGGGACATTGACAAAATCCTATATTAAATATATATACATCTAACAAAAGTGTTTGGTATAGAAGGATAAACATATCTCAAACAAAAGAGACACAAAAATTTATATTGTGACAACAAACGATGTATACACGACGTCGTATAATCAACTTCAACGACAGCACTAAGACAAAGGAACGTAGACTAAAGAGAAATATTGATGATACGCTTTATGTGTCTTGCACTTGATTACTCGATAAACTAATAAATATTAAGGCACTAATGTATGACCTATACTATATGTTGCGACATCTTCTATGAACAAATCCTTCGATAACTACTTTTTTTAGAAACATAGCTAATTTAATGGGTTAACCCACATCCGTCCATGGGTCACTAACAAAAATCTTCCTTCAAAACTGGATGGGTAGGTTGGCTTTGTGTTCATTAAATGGCCTACTCAACTCATTGTACAGGATTTTGGTTAACCCATGAGTAACCCAGCCCAACGAATACCCAGACAGATTCAATCCATCCGGCATCTCTGGTCTAAAACGACATGAGATCAACATAAAAAGAGTAGTATCAATTGATGAGACATGAATATGAGAAAACTAGGAAAGATCGACCAATAAGAGACAGGCCGCGAAGCAAAAAACAGACGAGAAAGGATAAAAAACTGGAGAAATCATTAATACAAGGCAGCGAAAACAAATTATGTGGCACAAAAAAGGAAGTTTGTGAAGAGTCATGAAAGTGCTAGGAAAGTTTAACTCAATAATCTTGAAAGAGAACCAGCTATACACCTGAAAGTTGATACTCACCTTTGAGAACAAGCAATGGAATGTTGACAAAATTATCTCGTCCAACTTTTGAAAGCTTGAGCTGACATCCTTTTTCTAATCTCAGTTATCCATCATTATATGAAGATATCTTCTTAAATTGAATTTCTCAACGAGCATACTTTTGTAATAAAACTAAAAATGACTGAAAATTCATATTTTTTTTCTCTATATTTTCACTTTATCGAGTTCACCAGTCAATTCGTTAATAACCATTTTTCTACCACTGGTCATTTCTCGATCACCAATGTATTGAACCGTTAGAGTATCGCACCGGTCGCTCATGAAATTGTATGACATCAGTAACTAAGAAGAAACAACATTCCATATGAAAACAGCAAACACCAAAATCGAACAGATTAGAGATGACTGAAATGACTGTAAATTCGGTTTCACTTATGAGCGATCAATTCAGCTTCAATTCAAATTTGATAAAGCCAATTCAAATTTACTTGGAACCATGAAGAAGTATTAAAGAAAATTGTACTTTAGAAGTGTACTTTTGAAAATTCTATTATTTTGGGTATTTTTCAGCAAATAACTCGTTTTAGTACATTAGGCATCTTCTTAAAACTGATTTATAGTTAATATACAAAATACAGAGCACTAAAACAATTCAGCTCTGTTTCAGCCTGTAATGGCAGATGAGTTGAATCAGTCATCACAAAGTCAATATATGCTTGTCTTCCATGAAATATAAGCGATGACGATTCAGTATATTACATATCTGATTGCACATATCAATTGACTGCATAATCAAAAATGTAGCAACTTTTCTCATGTTTCTCAGTTATCCAGATTTTGACAAGCTCGAGTAGACACATCTCGAAAACGTCATCAAAAAGATCACAAATTATGACGATGTCATTTGTCTGAATAATATTTGCTTCAGCAGTTTTTTCTCTAAAGATGAATTGATAATTCAAAGATTCATTCATCGTATAAACTTGCATACTCACTAACCATGTTACTTCGAATAACTATGTATGAAAGAAATTTTTGAATGCAGTAATGAATATAAACTTTATAAACTTTTTCCTTCTATTCTTATTTCTGAAATATAATTTTTCATCAATCTATCTGAAAACACATAACCAATTTCGGTAATAAATCCCTATCATCTTCCTTGATCCAAGATCTATAGAGAGATCTTCTGGTAAGTAGTTCAGTACATCAAAATCGATTTTTTTCACACTCGAGAAAACCAAGCTATGAAAAACCTATATAAGTATTGAATATTATCTAACTTGCAGTGCCAATAGGAACCAATAATAATCAGAATACCCATTTCATAGTCCTCTAGTACACCTATTCCACATCGGCACAAAAAAATAATCTAAATCGCTATTCTCTTAACGATTACTAGAGTTTAACTTCAATTGTTCAAACATAAGTACTGTTAGTAATGAGATTTTCCTGTTCTAGTAGCCATAAATTGTATTGCATATTGAAAAATGACTAGCTGAAATCACTTTAGTTGTTAGATTGCCAGTTTCCAAAAAATATCCTATAGGACTGCGACAACATCAGGGAAAATAAAACATTTTGCTTAATTTTCAATCTTCTTAGATGCCATTCTAGACGATATTTATGATGATTACACTGATGATACTCTTGATGCTGTTTATGGAAACTATTCAAGTGCACTAACAAACACTAGTGACATTTTCTTTCGAAGAAATGATTCTAACA
>CAJNOL010002165.1:880-40143 GCA_905250125.1 Rotaria sordida | reverse complement strand
TTGAGTTTTTCGTTGAGACCATTTTCTTACGTATAGATGGATTTAGTGATCGTGAAGTTGAAGGAATTTTAATGGATTTGTTTCGAATAAATCTTTTCTTTTATAGTGAAATCGGTCGTGTATCGGGATAATTTTAATCAAAATGATTCTGTCTGGGGATGCACCGGTTCCAGTTTTAGAACTGGTACCGGAGGAATCGTTTGGAACCGGAACCAATTGGAACCGATCGAAAATCGAAACCGGAACTGACTAAAATCGATCGGAACCGACACCGGAATCGACTGGAGCTGAGATCGGAATCAGTCGGAATCGATCATCATTAGATTTTTCACTACCCAGGTCGAGAAGTACGGGTCGGTTCGTGCAGAACGGTCGAAAATGGTGCCTTTCTTGCGAATTCTCGCCGGAAATTCACGGAATACTGGTTCAGAAATCATCGACCTGGGTTTGCCGATTTCTCTGTGCATGGTGTCAACCGATTTTGGTTCTACTCAGTTCTCACTGGTTCTAGTCGGTTTCGATTCCGATCGGTTCTTATCGGTTCCAGTCGGTTCCGGTGTCGGTTCCAACCAGTTCCGTTGGTTTCGGTTATTTGGAACCAGTCAAAACCGGAACCAGTGCATCCCTAATTATCGTATCTGTTTTTAGAACGGATTATCGAGTATATATTGGTATGATAAGATTTCTGTCACTTCCGTTATATGGACATCTCCTAGCTATTTAAGTGTCGTAATTTCAATCGTTTTTGGCTTGATTAGACTGTCTTTTCTATACCTCATTTTTGTTGCTCCATTGTCTGCCTTACATTAGGAAGGAAGTGTGTGAATTGGGCTGTTGAAGCATATTACGCCTGTGTGCTATCATTTTTGTGTTGCCTGGATTTTTCATTCGGAAATACAGGATGAAAAATGTTTTCAAGACTTGTCGTGTTCAAAAGAGGATGTGAGTATGGGTGCGGGTGTAGATATGGGTATGGGTGAGGATGTGAGTACGGATGGGGATGCGGTTGCGTGTATGGGTGTATGTGTGGTGTGAATGTGGGTGTCTATGATGTCCTGTCACGCCTCACACCTACATCTTTCGACGAAAGACTTTTCTCTTCAGAAATCATCATAAAGTAACAGTGAAAAATATTCAGTATAAAAAGTTGAAAAGCAACTCGAATTGCACCGAACTAAATTTATAAAATAGATTTGATAAGTTTGATTGGAACATTTTACGAATGATGATCTTTATCAGTAACGAAATTACATACGCAAAGCATTGTAACTGGTGTGTAGACATTAAGCACATGAAAATTTGAGGACAACTTCAAATCCTAAATATGATGTGATGCGGCAGAATGTCATTTTTAAAACGACATAAACAATTTATTGATTTGAGATTGGTGACAAACTCCGACGGTTGTTTTTTGTTAGTAATCATCGACAGGAAAATGCAATAATATTTATTTGAAGGAAAAACATTCAAAACGATATATTTTTAAATAGGCATACATCTTGAATAGGTAAATCATTTCGAGTGTTTCTTATCAGATTAAATTTTATCGTAAAAATAAATTTATTTGTTGGAAATAATAGATTTCAATTGATGCATTATTGTTAATGAATTAGCTTTAGTTGATACTTCAACAAAAACTGCTCGTTCTAAGAAAATATCAGTTTGACTTATTTTTAATGTATTGACTTGTTCACGACTGTTTTTTTCCATTAATAGGTAATCGATAAACACTTCCAACTAAGGGAAATATATCTTCAGGTTTGAGTGCATCTTTTTCAGTTTTTATAGTTTGTTTAAATAAATTTATTTCTTTTGCATAATCTTTTATCATTTGTTCAACGCCTTGAATAGTAACATTATTTTCGCAACCAGATTTTTTTTTCATTTGTTCTTCTTTCATAAAAACTCTAATATATTTTATCATATCATCATTTATTGGAATAATTGCATTTGTATGAAAAACTTTTGAAAGTTTTTTATATAAATATCTTCTATTTTGGCTTTTTCATCTTCTAAATCACTAATTCCTTTATCAATATCACTTGATGAGCATAGATTGTTAAGATTGCGAACATTAGTTACATATTCATATGTTATAGGGTGATGCTCTTTTCATGAACAACCACATTTTCTACATTTACCTACAAAACAATTTTAAAATAACAATAGACATAAAGTCAAATCAATTCAAATAATTTATCTCAATTAACAACCTTTATTTATCAATACATGAGTTGTAATATTTAACAGATTCTCATTAATAAATGCTCCTATTCATAGATCGATTGATGTTGGCAAATCTAAAATTCGCTCTAAAATGATCAGTTCAATCCGAGATTGAACGAATTTTAGTATAGTCGCCAATTTGGATATAGATTTATGTGAGATTTGATCAGTTGAACTTTCGTCATAGAATAAATCATCGTTGCTTATACGTTGCTAAAATTTCGTCGCATCGACAAATGTTATGAAGAATATATTTATCCATCATCAATTTCCTGAAAGTTAAAAAGATGAATAATTTTTAAAAAATTGAATAATTATTTGAACAAGTATTGAAACATTTTACAATGGTTAAAAAAGTTTTTGTTTTAAAGATAATAAAAATGATTTAAGATAGTCTTCTCGAAAAAGAACTTTTGTATATTTTTTGCAATTTTTTTTTCTATTTGAAAATTAGTTTAAAAAATTATCTTTGAGAATTTGTTCAGATGTTGTTGTAGAAAGTCTCAATGCTTTTTGTAAATATATCAATCATTTTTCAAATCAATATTCAATTATTTTCTTATTTAATTCTCGGTATTGAATTTTGTTTTTTACTTCTTTTATTCATATTTGTGAATAATGAGACAATGTTATGTTTAAGTTCTCTTATTTTTATCGAAAAAGTTCTTGATAGTTCAATGATGAACATCTCATGATAAAAAATATATAGAGAAAAAATAAAGAAATTTGAAAAAGCTAAATAGAATATGATAAAATGATATTGATCAGACATAGTTCCAAGTTTTTATTTATCAGGAAAAAAAATTCAGTTTCTTTTCTATGAGTCTAATAGTTCATCTTTTTAAACTTTCACAATATATCAAATAATTTAATTGCAGTTTTTGAGTTGTTGCTAGCCTATCTGACTTTTGCAGCACCATATGGAATCTTTCTCGATGTCCTTACACTCCTAAAGAGTTTGTCCGTTTATAGGTAATTTTTTGGTAGAGAACTTTTATGAGTGGTCAACTAAAACACATAAAATGGACACAAAATCTTGTTGTCATATCCTATTTTGTAGAGCTTTTTTTGCTGATCATTTTCATCGATATATGACGATGATAGGATCAAAATATTGGAACATTAAGTTGGTTTGGAAACCTGTCGTAATTCGACGATTTTCAGTATTTCAATTGTAATACCATCGTGTATTGAAAATTTTTTATAAAACTGATTAGCGAAAAAAGTCTATACAAAATGAGACATGTCAAAAAGGTTTTGAATACATTCCATTTTTTTATGGTTGACTACTAAGGCAAAAGTACCTGAGAAAAGGCTAAATTCTTTATTGAAGTAGATCATACTAGGTTTCGTGTATATCAATAAGTTGTGGATTTATGAAGAAAAACCTAGAATACTGCTCTATCATCAGAAAAAAAATCAACACACTTTTTCGAAATATAGTGGTTATATGCAAATTTTTTTCTGTTAGGTTACTTTTGAAATATTCTGTATACATAAATAATCTGAATAGATGAGAAGTTGTTCAAAATTTCGAAAAAAAAATGTCACATTTATGTTGAAATCAAATGTGTCTGCATCAGTCAAATCGATTATTTTGTTGAAAAGTGAAAAAGTTCAAATTATTTGTTAAAAATATTGTGAGAAAACAGTTATTCGAGCGAAAATAATAATCCAATACAAAAAAATCTTTTCAAGAGAATTGACAAGTTGAATGGTTTGTTTTTTGTTGAAACATATAAAAGGCTAGAAGGATAAATGTGGATGAGAATGAAAACAAATCGACGCTCTGATTAAAATTAATTTGAATAAATATAATATACAAGATGTTTATCTTTGATAAACGAATTGATTTGTAAAAGTGAAAATATTTTACCTGTTTTCTGATCTACAGCTTGGCATTCTTTCATGCTTAGATTGATGATAGTGTCTTGTAGAATACTTTTACAATTACATTGTTCATAACATTTCGATGTGTATACGATTTTCGTCTCATTATTAACAGTAATAAGTTGACAATACTTTTCATTAACACGAACTGTTCGTAAATATTCCAATCGCACAATTCGAACGTCAATTTGTAGTAAACATTGAGATTCTATTTCAGAATTTTTAAGAATAATTATTTTCTATATGTTGTTTAGCAAGTTGAATATTTTGTTGAATTAGTCTAACTGTTTCAGCAATTGAACGTGTCAGGTTTAGTATTAATTGTTCAGCTTCATTAAGTGAAAGTATTTTACTAACAGCATGAAGTGAACGTGTAACAATATGACGCATCAAATTTGAATATTCTTTCACATTATGCTCTCAACTCTTTTGATAACTTATTATTTGTTCATTAGACTATGTTTGAATATCATATTATTGTTTTTAGTGGAATCTTTCCTCTTATTTTAATCATCAGAAATTCATTGTATCATTGATTAAAAAACTTTCTATAATCATATTTTCGAAAATGAGATAAAATTCTTCTGTAGTCTTACTTTTAAATGATCAGATGTATACATCGAAAAAAGTTTCACAATCTAATTATTTACTGTTTAATCTTTGATAGTCATATATTTACTTATTAATATCTTGTTTTAACTTATTTGGATTATGATTGTATATGCCTTTATTCAAACAAATAACGCTCGTCATTGCGATTTGCTTGATCTTCGACTGAATGTTTAACTATTTTCGTATTATATACTACTTTACAAGCCCAATCGATATTAACATGCGATGTAAAAGTAATGGCATAAAATTTCGACCCTTATATTTCTTCATAGACACAGTCTTGGAAGAAAAACGTTTTTTATCAATCGACAGGAAATTTTCTTCTCTTTCGAAATGTATATAATTTGTTTTTGTCACACATTCATAAACGAAATGGAAAGCTAAGAATGAGAAAATCTTGGTCAAGAAATTTTCGAATTTTTCGTCGATTTATCAGAAAAAATCCTGAAAATCAACTAAAATATAGTGTTAGGATAATAGGGGATATATTGGTATCTACTATCTATTAATGAATGACAACAAAAATTTCATTTTTTATTATAAAAATCATGAAAAACAAACCACCTTTATTTAACAACGGTGTACAATCAATCATGCTACATGGAAAGCAGATTCTTTCGAACATCTTGAAACATAGTCTGCAATATAATTTTATTAAATTGTTTGCCCCTTTGTTTGATACTACAAGCCAATAAATCTAAATTTTTGGCTTTCCAATTATTCTCATATACTTTTTGTACCAAAAAAGCCCATACTGTTTCAATCGATATTTCAGTTGATGTTCAGGATTTCACTAATAAATCGATGAAATAATCAAAACTTTTTTGATCAAGAATTTTTCTTTCTTAGCTTCCCATTTCGTTTATGAATATGTGACAAAAACAAATTATATACAGTTCAAAAGAGCGAAAAATTTCCTATCAGCTGATCAAAAAAAATTATCATTCCAACACGTTTAAAGGAGAGATATAATGGTCGACATTTTGTGCCATTACTTTTGTATCGCATGTTATTATCACATGTATGCATATGGGTGTGTGTGGCTTTGACAGTGGGTACACATGTTGGTATCTTTGCCGACGAGGATGTCGATGTACTGCTTTTCTTGAAAGATTCAATCAACCACATTCATACTCACGCTTTACACCAACACATCCATGGTCAGCATGAGATACTCCTCAGTTCGGGCTCCCCCGCTTCGGAAAACTTGACTGGATAAGAGTTAGAAATCAGACTGATGTTTCAGAGATAGATGCGAACATGTGACTATACATGTGATTGGAAACAAGCATGCAAACTTATTTTATTTGGTAAGACCTTCTGTTTAACCGCGGGAATAAAATTTTGCAGCGATTTAACTAACATTCATATTACTATATAATGGAACTGGTTTCTTTCAAGCAAGGCTTGGCAATAATTGGAAATAGGTTCATCAATAAGAAAGCCTAGTCGAACGTTCTTTTTCACATACACAAATCTCTTCAAATTGTTGAGTAACACAGAGCAAATCTTGATGTCTGTCCATGTTAAATACATAAAACAAAGAGAAGTTTGATTAGGCAAGGATGAGTATTGTTTATTTGTATTTTTTGTTGAAGGAAGAAGGGCTCAAATTGAATATTGACCATTTCAATAGTTGAGAAGAAAACAAGTTTCAACATTGAACAGTCGAGAAACAAACAAGGGTGTGGGTGTGAGTGTGGATGCGGGTGTGTGTGTGGGTGTGTGGGTGTGGGTGTGGGTGTGAGTGTGTGTGTGGATGTGAGTGTGGGTTTAGATGTGAGTATGAACAAAGAGACACCCACACCCACCCAAACCCACACCCGCACCCCACACGCCCACACCCCACACACCCACATCTACACACACCCACACACCCACACCCATAATAAACAACTTCCA
Organism: Rotaria sordida; assembly: GCA_905250125.1. NCBI lineage: Eukaryota > Metazoa > Rotifera > Eurotatoria > Philodinida > Philodinidae > Rotaria > Rotaria sordida. Next base: position 33,513 of record CAJNOL010002165.1, on the reverse strand, counting down.
GCGCTATGAGAAACATGAATTTTCGTGTTATTTAGAGCTGATCATTCCTTATGAATGAAAAGAAACATTATCTGCGATCGTTACATAACACTTTATCAGAGGTAGTGAACATTTTTTTTGTTAGGTGACTTAGTATACTTATTAACGTGGAATTGTAAATGTTTATCGTCAAAGAGCTCTCCTTCATTCTCTTTGACTGAATGAATCATTTTAAAATGAAAGAACGATAAAGAAGATCACGTAACCGAGCTACAGTCTTGTACCTACCACGCACAGCTATAAAAAAATGTCTTTTTTTTGTTATTCTCTTCATCGTAAGACAAATAAAAACGTGAGTATTAGTAAAAAATGCATCAACACACAATCCATTGCATGGAAATTCATAACGCACTGTTTTTTTTCGTACTCTTTTAAATATTTCTTTTCATTAAAATTAGTAACTGCATTCGATCATATCCAACAAAATATCTTGGAAAATAATTTCTAGGGTGGATGTGCGTGTGGCTGTGGATATGGCTAAAGATGAACGAGGTACCCACAGCCACAATCACAATTTTATATGATATAATGATTATTCATACAAGAAAACATCTATATAGGAATAGACAACACACTAACATAAAAAATGACTAGATCAAGCAAAATATTTAACAACATTTAAAGAGATAACGGAAAATTTATTTACAAAGTACGTGTAGTGTTTCCTTGGTTAAATGAAGCGACGAATGCTCGGCGAAATAATAATATATAATTCCAAATAGCCAATGCACATAACAAAAATGTTATTGTATAAATAAAAATACTTAAAAAGATATTTTTCTTTTGTTCTAGTGGAGGCAATATTGGATAATCCAGTAATGGATATTTCACTCGAATCTTTTCTTCTTCTTCATCTGCTTGTCGAATGATTTGTTTAATTTCGTTAGCATTATCACATTGTCTAATTTGATAAATAGCCTCGTTCCAACATTGGCATGCTACTTGTACTTGTGCGAATGATCGCTCCTCGTTCTCCATTTTAATATCGATCCATCGATTCCTCATTTCTGAATCTAGAAAAGGTTGATTTTCAAGATATAGGACGATTATCAATGTGTGAAAGAGAATTGGTGCGTCACGATAAAAAAAATAATCTTCTTGTTTAGCATGAAAAATATTGTATAGTAAACCTGCCCAAATATATATATGTGCAAACGAATAACATGGTGATATATAATAATCAAGCAAAACATATATAAAAATCATGTAAGCTATGTAAATTGTATAACGATTTATCCAAAACCAAAAAAGGCTCTCCCAGGTACAATGATGAGGTACATCGATGTATAATGAAACAAAATCATAATCTCGTTTCAATGTTTTATAACATTCGTTGTTTAACTGTATTTTTTCAATATAATACCAAGTAAGTAGGATGAGTATAATTTCAAACAAGACAACGGACCATAATTGTCTTCTTCCAGAGCGATTAATAAATCGGTAGAAAGCCGGCATTATTTTATCTACAAAATTTGCCAAGAAAAATGATAGATAGAATAAAGCATACTGAAAGAAAACGATTGCTGCAATCCCAGTGGGGTTAACATGAGAAATACGATGGAACTACTTACATTGTCAATTGAAAAATTTACCAACATATCTTTCGATTTGTCAATACTTACCCGCTGATGATGTAGGTCGCTGGTAAAACACGCTAATCAAAATGTGATACGGTGGATGTGAAAGAAGGACTAAGGAGAAGTATCTTGAACTCAACCATGTTTCACATAAACCCTGCAGGAGACTTCCATTTCGCGCGTATGTGTGTTACAAATCGTAAAGACAGAGGACAATACTAAGGTACCCATTACAGATCAAGACGCAACGAAAGCATTGCTAACTGTGTTGGTAACGGCTTATGATGTAAGGATCGAAGTGAGCTCGGAACTTCGTAAATTCATATTTTCGAGATCACTTTTCTTCTGACTACATTCGACTGCACTCTAAAAAAACAAGACGTATGAGGTGTATAGACAAGACGGTTCGTTCTCTAAAACAAAAGACTTCGTCTAAAGTATGATTGGTCGAGACATATAAAATTTAGATGGTTCAAGTGTCAACGGATGATCGATTTTAGACACGTGTGCGTCGTATTCTTTTCTTATTGGCGAGTCTATACCAATCAAGTAAGCGTCTAGCATCTGTCTTTTCCAGACACTTCAGCTAATCTACGACCTACTAATTCTAGAAATAAATACAATTAGGTATGAATAGCAGACATTAAGAAAAATACTTTTGATAAAACTTTTTATTTTTTTCATTTTCATAAATTTCACTTCTTTTCTAGCTCAACTCAATGCTTTGTCGAAATATATACAAAAACTTCTCTGAATTTTTTTCGGATATTGAGTTAAACTCGAAAAGGAGTAAAATTTATGAAAGTTAAAAAATTAAAAATAATTAGTTTTATCGAAAATTATTTTTTAATACCTGCTGTTCATGTCTAAGTGTATTTATTTCTAGAATTAGTAAGTCATAGACCAGCCGATGCGTCTGAGAAAAATAATGCTAGACAAGTTCATATATGGAAATTTAACACATGACTAGGAGAAGGGACTTTTTTGAAATTCAAAGAATAATGAACATGGTTTGTTTTATTTAAACCATAAACAAACATATCAATGTAGAGAAATGAAAAATATGAATTAATTTATTTCTATGAAGGAGAAAAAGATGAGAATTATGTTTTTTGTGTACTCAAAAAGTAAGTACACTATAGAATCGGTCAGTGTGGCCGTCCGGCCGTTTACACGATAACTTTTGAAAAGAGAGTCCGATCGTGATGAAATTTTCTACACAGTTTAGTCTTAACAATATCTCGGTCGAGTTCGAAGATGAGAATGATTGGCCGAGCCCTTGATGAGTTATTGCAAAAATAGTTCTTTTTCCCTATGCTTCCCTATGAGAAGATCGACCTATCTCTGCTTTCGTAAAAAAATTTTCCTATCATAGTCAAATAAAACTCCAACTATTATATACCATTTGATAGAGAATTTCACGAGCTACAAAATGGTATATAAAACATAAGTAAACGAGAAAGTTAACTCACCTATTGCAAAGATAATTAAACAGAATTCGGTTCTGTGTTTGTCCACGCTCTAACTGATACACAATTAGAGCTCTATCTTTCCATCACGGAAATGATAGTTCGAGGTTTTCTGGGATGGAAAACTCGAATCTGTGCTTCGTTCGCCTCGAAATTTCATTGGTTGAGCAGTAACCAATAGAAATCAAGTTATAGGAAAAAACGAGTTTTTTAGGGTAAATCAAGGTGAAGAGTTCAAATCTGAGCTGTATTTGCCTCCAAATCCTATTGGTTGAGCAGTAGCCAATAGAAATCAAGTGTTTATAGAACAGGTTTGCCAGGACAATTTTGATGTCCACACATTCTAGGATGACTAATCTGTTTCATTCACTTTTTGAAGTACATATAACTCTTGGATTTAAATCCGAGGTTTCCACATTTATTTTATTTTATTTGTTGAATTTTCCGTCTTATCGACTATCATCAGAACGGTATTAGTTCAGAATAATAATCCTATCACTCATATATAGACTTCTACTAATAATTAAAAATAATAAAATTATATTGAATGAAGACCAATAAAGTGAAATATTAGATAAGAAAAATTAGTTTCGTCGGGAGTGTGTTAAGGCCCCTCAAAAATTGATCTCAGTCCAGGAACATTCAAATGGCCTGAAATTTTCAGGATATGTTGGGACTGTAGTGGAGAAGCTATGGTAAACATTTTCAGTCCGATGTTATGACGTTTGAGGAAGATATTGGCCAAACAAGGGTCAAAAATAGCTCATTTGGCAAACCAAATTTCTCTGTCCAGGTGTATTGTAGAGATTTGATTTTTTTTTGTTTGAAAGAGCATGTCAGGATTCAGGGCCTACCAGAGCCCTTTTTTTTAAAATACTTACTTTTTAAAAGAAAAAAAGGGATTGAAAGTTCAATGACTCAAGAAACTCTTAAAAAACGTGTGTCGAGTTATATAGGTGTCCGTATATATAATACAAAAAATGCTTAATTTAAAAAAAAGCGCTCTGTACTGCACTGCGTCTGGACGCACTCTTTCAAACAAAAAAAAATAAATAAATATATTAAATAAGTATCGGCAGAGAAATTTGATTTGCGCGCTCAAGAAGCTATAAACTGAGAAAAAACGAAAGAGATTTTCTGTTTTTTTTCTGAAAGCAGCTTATTTTTCGAATAGGGGTCGAAAGAAATCTTCAAAAATTTTCGGAGAAAACGAGGTGTCGAGTAAAAATTTTTGTCGTTTATGAAAGATCAAATGACGGTCTATCTTTCCATACATTTATCTTAATTTTGACCATTCTGACGAAAAGTGACTTTTTTTAGGTGGTAGCTTAAAGAAAAATAGTGTATTCAACAGATATGCGACATACGAAACTGAATGATAGCATAATGCATAGAAGGAAAGAAGAATACAAATAAAAACACGAAAAATTGATCGGTCTAACTGACTAGTCATTTATGTAACACCAATATTGTAACGAAAGAAAGTGCTGACAATTTTTGTTCTATTGCTTTGCGTTCGTCTAACTTTATGAGCAATAAACAATTGTACTTTATTTCTCATGCTGCCTATTATAAAAATTTTATCGTTTTTTGGGATTTACAGATTTTGATAGTAGCTTTTTCGATAATGATAGTCGAAGATATAGTAACGCTAAGCTTTCGTATCATTTTTAAGAGTATTGTAATTAAACACATTTATTTAAATACAACATCTGATATTGTGTATTATGTGAAATGTTCTTGTTTGATCATATTTTTCACAAAACTAACAATAATTTGATTAAATTATGAATAAGTCAATCGGCTTGTCCACGTAACTCCGTAACAGCGTTACGTTTTTGCTCATTTTGTTTTGACCATAACTTTGAAAGGACAAGTCGTAGAGAGGCGAGCGACATCTTAAATTGAAGAGAAATTTGTTTTGAAGATTTTGAGATCTGCTAGAGCTCATAAAAGTGTTTCCTTGAAAACCTGTCATTGAAATGCTAACACCTACTTTGGCAAAATCCATCGAAAAAGGGTGTGCCAGTATTTTGGTTATAGATTTTCGGAAACATATTTTTATGAGCTTGGACAGATTTCAAAATCTTCAAAACAAATTTCTCTTCAATCTAAGACGCCGCTCGCCTCTCTAAGACTTATCCTTTCAAAGTTATGATCAAAACAAAATGAGCAAAAACGTAACGCTGTTACACTCTGCCGTTAATGTTACGTGGACAAGCCGAAATATATGTACCGCTATAGGTGAGATCAAGACGCATCAATGTTTATTCGATTCAAGTGTTTAAGAAAACGGCGTGCTAGTTTCTATTAGGTCTAAGTATCTAAAAAATAAAACGGATCTCACCCCTAAATCGTATCTAAACTAAACTATAGATGGATACACCGCCTTGTAAGACGCTTGGCATTTTTTTACAGTGTGTATGACCTAAGATGGAAGCCATTACGTAACTATTAAACAGTAAATAAATAACTATCCAATCAGTATTTAATTAATAAGAACTCACTTGACGAGAGCTTATGTAATTAGTACTCACCTAGTGAGTCCTAGACTAAATAGATGAATGTTCATCAATTGAGTCATAATAAATGAGCAACAATTAACTAGCTACCCATGGATTGAGTACTTCTTAGATGGGAATTCATTAGTTGCGCAGTAATTAGGTGACTATTAATTAGATGAGTGTTCACCACTTGAGTTCTAACCAGACAAGTTCTATGTAGATAAGCAATAATCAAGTGACCACTAGTTAGATGAGCAATAATTAAGTGACTACCATTATCCGATCGAAAATAAAAGGCAGGTTACTATTTTTCGAATAACTTGTGATAGGAACGAGATAGAGAACTGCAGTTTTCACCATTCGAAAGAGCGATGTCCGGTCATCAATTGACATAGAATTCATTAAGACAAAAGATGCTTTTTTTTATAGACATCTTTGAATCAAAACTTTTTCCTTTGTGTTTTGTCATTAATTTTCACCATAATCTCAACTCAAATTATGTCAAAATGTAGCTCAAATCACTCTTTTTTGGCTATAAAATTATCACATATTGCATTATTTGTCAGTCTCTTATTGTAAGCGGATTTAAAAAAAATGAATGTTAATTTTAAAGCGGAAAAAGGTGATTTACGCTATACTTTGACATAATTTGAGTCGAGATTATGGTGAAAATTAATGACAATACACAAAGGAAAAAGTTTTGATCCGAAGATACTTATACAAAAAGCATCTTTCGTCTCAATGAGTTCTGTATCGATCGATGGCCCGAACATCGCTCTTTCGAATTGTGAAAACCGCAGCTCTTTATCTCATCCCTATCGAAAGTTATTCGAAAAATGGTGATCTGCCTTTTATTTTCGATCGGATAATAGTAAGATTAGTATTCATTAGTTGATCACTAATTAGATCATATTTCACAAAACGATACTCAACAAGTGTCATGTATTCAAAGCGTCTGACTTTTCAACTGAAAGACAAAAACAGCTGCTAGAAAAAAAATTTGTAAAAAAAAAAACAAAAAAAAAATCTAACAAAATATTTTAAGTTCATGATACGACAATGAACTGTGTCTAACTGACATATACTTATTGCATATTACTATTGTCTTCATATTTGTTAATCTAAATTAGTGAGTAAAAAAAAAAATACTCTATTATATCTTATAACACTCACTTGTTCCTTGGCTACCATATATAAAGCCACAGGAACTATCCAATCTGTGATGAGAAAGATCACGAAAATGGAAAATTCAGGTAATATTATTGATAATGGACCTAAGACAGCCTGAATGAATAAACTTATAAACAATAACTTTGGACAGGGATAATTGATTTGACAATATATTAAAGATAAAAAGTTGAGAAATGATATAATAAAAACACATATCGTTTGCGGTGCTTGAATAAGTTTTTTGGTTTGCAATTTAATCATGTGTAAGATTTGTCCATATGAAATATTTAATAACCATGTTTCATTTTTTTCTATACGTTGCATATTTCTCTCAAAGACAAATAAGAGTAAAAGTGTTATGCAGAGAAACCAATATCGACCATTCCTTGCTCGTACCAATCTTTGATATTCTTTTTTTTTTTTCTTTTTTGAGAAGTATATAATCATCTTCTGTCACTTTTCGGTTATCTATTAATGTTTTATAACTATTATTTAGTTGCTGTAGACGATGGACATCACTTTCTAATGCACGAATTGTTGCTTGTGGATTATCAAGACTAGCACGACGAGACGACATAATATGTAATAACAAGAACAAGCAACAAATATTAATTTTTATAAAAATAGAAAAAAATTATCTAAACGGATAAGACAAGGTAATTATAATATAGTAGACGATATAGAATATCTTCCACAGAAAACAAAGTATCTATGAAATTCTAATTATACCATTTTTGACAGTATAGAAAACACAAGGTTTTTCTATTTATTCAATCATAAGAGTTGCGATTAGATGAGTATTTACTTAGAGTAAGAATGGGTTTTTCTGTGGTCCAATGAATTGACAATAAATATGCCCCATGTCGATAGGACACGCTACCGACACATGTGTCGACACAAGTTGTGTGACACAAAAAGATCAGTCACGTTTTGACACTGTGTCATGGTGTGTCGACACATGTACGTAACGTGTGTCATGGTGTGTCGACACATGTACGCAATGTGTGTCATGAGGTGTCACTGTCTTATTTTTCTGCATTATCATTGGTTGAATTTTTAGTCACTAGATCATGAACGGAATTATTTCGTGTTGAATTATGGCGCTATCTGTCGCACCCTTTTATTCTTTTACTAGTTTCGAACCAATAACAACATTAGTACTTTACAAAACAAAAAAAAAATAAACGCATAGAAAAATTATATAAAAAACTTTTCCTGCTATGTTCACGTCTATACTGTACAAAAAAGTTGTTTTTACAAAATAAAAAAAATAAATTTCATAATAAAAGAAAAAGTAAAATTAAATTTCACAAAAAAAAGTAAAAGAAAATACCATGAATATAGAGATGAGCAAGAAAGGAAGGACAAGAATTATTTCATATGGATAAATGCAAAACTCAAGAGAGAAAAATATTGCTACCTATAATATATTAATTATTTGCATTGTGCTAATTATCAAATAAATCAATGACCGAATTAATATTGACATCATTGAGATTGTTGATGATATTGTTTTCATTATTATTCATATTGTTTCTGTTGTTATTGTCATCGACGACTAATACCGCTTTCAATCTGAAATATAACAAATGAAATTTTGTGTAACAAATTTTCGTTGAAAAGTATTGACATGAAAAGATAACTTACTTGTCTCTGCTTTTCTTGGTTCGTTCTTGACCATACAAACTTTCTGCACCTTTTGTTGCCATAAAATCATGAATGAGTGATGGTTCATGTGAAAAATATAGTTGAATGAGGCATTCTTGAAAAAATGAACATATGAAATAAAAAATACATATCAGAAATAAAAACTCTCTCATTGTACTCTTTTTGTGCAGCAGCTAAAAGGTTGCAAAATTTTTTTTCTTGCTCCCTACGATCATTAACTAATGGATGGGCCATAATGAATAGCACTACAAGTTAACATATTTTTTCTCTCATTTCTTATTACTCAAATACGTCCTCATTCATATAGCAAAAGATACAGAATCTCAAACTTGATAAAACTGCCAACTTTGATTTTTAATAAATTTTTTTGTTGGCGCAACAGGTAATAGATGAATAGGTACTCAATCGTCCAACTGCAATCTTCTGTTTCTTACAGACAATTGTCGATTTGTGTAATCATGCACTCATAAAGTCCAACGGTGAAATTAAAGTACTTTTAACATGAAAGCAGAGAATTTTGTGCTCCAAGCTCTTACGACCTTTTGAAGATTATCAGTGCTATTATTGAAGAGAAAAATATTTTGAGCTAACAGTTAGTGGTGAACTTAGATGCATTTTGCAAAGATTATGTCCCAAAGTCTGAGGTAAATGATGAAATTTTTTTTTCCGAAGTTATCGAACGTAAAATTCAATTTTGAACAAAACCATGTGATTTCTAGGTTAAACAATCAACACGTTGAAATTATTTCGAATAAAAAGGTACAATGACAAAAGTTTGTGAACAACGATACTTTTGGAGTGTTTTCACATTTTTCACAACGTTTTGCTGCATCGAAAGCTTCACAGCTATTACCAAAAAAATTTTAGTCATTTGTCTTGTTTTCTTTCGTCGCAGTTGGACAGCTTAGCAGATGTTAACATTTTGCATGTTGCGCCAACAATAAAATTTTGTTATAAAAACAAATTCGATAGTTTTGTAGGGCTTGAAATTCTCTATCTTTTGGTATATGAACGAGTATATTTTGCGAACAAGAAGAGAAAAAATAGATTCGGTTTTAGTGCAATTTATTATGACCCGCTTATTAATTGGAAAAAAATTACTCATTACTTTCGACAGTTATTCAATCGTTAATTCTGAAAATCATATAGAATCTGCTTTCTGTTATGTGTGAAAGTTTGATATTTAGGTTATCGAGCGCACAAAATTTAAGCAGTTCACGACAAGAATTCATTTTCAATATTTCTATGTCATAATACAAAAAAAGAATACCTTTAATCTTCTGTAGTCTTATATCACCATGTTGTGGTGGCTGTTGTGGTATCTTATTTTTGATTTCGTTCGACGTATACATTTTGCGAACAAGGTGACACAAATAAGTTGTTGGTAAAGCTGTTCGCGGCTTTGCCAGCAAATTTTCATTCTTCCATAACTTCGATAAAAATGTATACATAAAACAAAAAAAGAAACTGAAACAATGAAATAATACTTACAATTGGAATCAACTCTGATTTAGGTTTTGTTGTTGTAATTTCCTAAAATATGTTTAAAAAATTTAATGTGAATAAATAACAGAAGGCATTTTCAAGTAAATGTGCTACAACGATTCTCTAGAATTTATTGATATATTAAGATAAAACATTATACCTGGTCCTTGTTAGCAGCATCAAGTGCAAGTTTCAACAATTTATCGGTTTTTGCCTGTAAGATTCGCAACTGATTTTCTAAACTATCACATCGTTGAACAAGTTTGTCGAATGTATGTTGATTGAAAGAAACAACATGAGGAGGTTCAATATTTTCATTTTCACAACGATTAGGTTGTGTATCAAGATCAGTGTAACAAATAGTAGCTGCAATGTATAAACAAAAAAGATTTCTGTGCATCTATAAAATATAAAACAAACATATTACCTTCACGACGATTCATACGTGGTGAATTGACAGTGTATGGTGATGCACAATGTTGATTATGGGATGACGTGAATCTTTGTGAACGATCTACAAATATTAAATCGATTTTAATCATAAAAACAACGTATACAGATTCTTTCATTAGTATATTTTCTAAATAATATAGCTTTCATATGAGATCTGCTAAAAGCTGCATGATTATAAGGTGAAGAAGTGTATAACCTCTTATAAACGATTCGCAATATTTTAACTTCATTGCCATTGTACATTTTTCAATTCGGATCGAAGACAAAGTATACTTACTAAGAGTTGAAGACGAACGAACAGGTCCAAAATAATTAGTCGTTTCACTTGAAGGTGGATGCATAGATGAATGATGATGTTGAGATGATTGTTGATGTTGAGATGATTGTTGATGTTGAGATGAACTATGATGTTGGAATGAATGTTCATTTTCAGATGAATGATGATATTGAGATAATTGTGGATGTTGAGATGAAGAATTTGATGTTGCAGCAATACGTTGCGAAGCATTGCTTCTGTACGTCGAAATCGTAGACATGCTCCTAAAAACATTCAATGATCTGAAGATAAAAAAAAATTAACAACTTACTTTGAATTAAAAGATTTGACGATGATGAAGAAGACAAATATCTGAAAAAGATTCAATGATCTGAAGATAAAAAAAAATTAACAATTTACTTTGAATTAAAAGATTTGACGATGATGAAGAAGACAAATATCTGAAAAAGATTCAATGATCTGAAGATAAAAAAAGCCTTTTAACAACTTACTTTGAATTGAATAATTTGACCACGTTGAAGAAAGAAGACAAATATCTGAAAGATTATCTAGAAGAAAAAGATGTTAATGAAACAAGTGAGGATATCTCTTCTCCTTTCAATCATGTTCAAGTTCATTATCAATAGGTGTACAAACAACAAAACGATCATCACGGAAAGGAAAGAAAAAGCATTTTGAACGAAGTGCTGTACAAGGAAAAATGAAGAAATTATCAATATCTTTATCAACAAGAAAATAGAAACTATTAACACGTTCAGACCACATGGATAAATGTTGATCCACCTGAATTGCAGATGAAAAAGTATGAGACAAAGAGCAAGGATGAGAAGATAGAAACAAAAACAGTTCGTTTCGATATGAGAAGAAAAAAACAATTTCACCAAAACATATTTTTTTCAAACAATTACAATTATTAACACACACATTGAAACTCGATGATTGTTTTCGAAAAGAGTACAAGAATGAATGATATACAATTAATCCTATTTTATATCGAGAACGAAAAACAACTGATTCATCCGATAAACAAGAAAACTTAAGAAAAAATGCATGATCAAATTGTTGTTTATATTTTTTAATAATAAGTTCATCAATATAACCATCCATAAAATTTCCATGATCGCTAATATCAAGTTGTTTTTCAATTGACATAGAATGAATAGCACGATGAACTGTGTACCAATAAGCAATTTGTTGTCCTATATGTTTGGTCCCATGAGCCAATTTATATAACCCATGTAAACATGATTCTGAACCAAACATACTGCAAAAAAGATGATAGCAAATCAGTGTATGAAAATTTAGAACTTAACTCAAATAAATTTTGATTTATCTGCATACGACGGTAGAATATGAGAGTTGCTACGTGTAAAAATTCTATAGATGCATAGAAAGTAACCATTCATACTTCAATAAGATCTCACAAAAGTTCAGGCCAACGCGCTTTGAGTAAGGACATGAACAAAAATCTGTCAAAAATTCTTGTAAAATGTTCGATCTCAACTAATTTCCTACAAATATGATTGTAATTTTCATGCTTTAGATTTCTGGCAACAGATAGAATAAATTAAAAATGAAAACTAATCATTCTTCTATCAAGCAACTTAATACTCGTAATGGAGTCAAACAAACTCATAAAGTATTTTAATCAAAAAAAAGTACATGAGCAAATCATACCTTGTTGCACTTAAAGAGCCGTGCCGAATTACCTGTTGCCATAAATGGGTGTTACAATGTGTAGATAGAAGTTCTTTCGAGTTTTTATAAAACTCAGTAAACCGACGAAGATGAATCTCGATGAATGGACGTACATCATACACATGTTTTTGTTCATTAAATTTACATAACGTACGTATATAAATGGAATATAAAGAAAAATGATAAACAAGTAAAGGAGGAAAATAATCACGAAAAAATAATAAGAATGGTAATGCCAAATAAAGAAGAAATATACGGAGTTGAGCGGCTTTCCAATCATTAAATGATCTAAGATTTCGAACTCGACGGTTAATAGAATGTGGATAATTAATACTCGATAAAAATTCATCGAATTTATCAATTATTTCACGTGTTTGGACACTTGAACCATAATGCATATCATTCCATTCTTTAAGTAAAACTATCGTGTGACCCTAATATGAAAAATGTAAGAGACGAACGAAATGATTATATAATTGATTATTTTCTGTTCCCTTATCAACTTTACTGTGTCAATGAAGCTTTTTTTAAGCAAGATTGTTCCTTGTACTCAATTTGTTCATGTTTATTTAAACGATCTTCATTTATTTATTATAGTCGATGAAGGGCGTTATTAAAACGTTAAAGCTCAAGTCTTCCGATAGACGTACTTCTCATTCGAAAACATTTTCTCTATTTCAAATGGAACATCTATGTCACAGGCAAAAAAAATCTTTAGAGAAAGTTTGTTTAAATTAGGCGCAACAGAGCGTAGATTTTTATGAATTCAAACTCTCACTGCCAATATAAAAAATGTTGTTATTTGTTTAAACAAACCTCATATATAACAGTAAAATGTTCATCTTCACTTATTTAACATCAACCCTCCTTTTTTTGTTTTTTTGGTAGGATGAGTGTTATCTACCAGTGTAACCATAATAGGTTTTTTGATCGATTGACCAAAGCTGAAATGTACACCTTGTGTTTTTTATCAACAAGAAAACTCAATCAATGTATAGGAACATGTTTGAAGCATACTACTGATTCATTATTAAATCCAATATATGATTCATTATCTACTATCAGCTGTTTTCAGAGCTATCTTATATGCATCACTTGTTGCAAGGTATTAGTGTTTATTTCTGTTCTTATTGTTAGTGTTTTACTTATATTGAATTGTAAGAAAAAACCATGTCTACATAAATCTATTAATCGATCTTTTGAATGAATAAAACGAACGTATTACTAAAGATCGGAATCGAAATTGTTCATAGAAAAAAATGCATGACAATACACTACCAGAAGAGTAAAAAAATATCAATAACTTCATTGAAAGACTAAAACTAACTTATATTCAAACAATTTGTATCGTCCATTATTTCGAATTTTTCAGTTTTCAAAACTCAACTAGATTTCAATAGAACACATTGTTAAACTGTATAAATTCCTAAAATCACATAGATTTCAATTGAATATACTGGCCAACTCTATAATTACTCTGAACCAACTACACTTCAATCAAAGTTGAACATAACTTAACATGAGTAGATAGAGTCAGTTATTTGTGATTATCTATTTGTTTCTTTTTATCTTTCAATCTTTAAAACCTCAAGCTTATTTTGCCTGAGTACGAATTTCATCCACTACAACCACTTAACACTGAAGTTAACTTACTTCTAAACATAAATGAAAATAATCATAGATTGCTTGCGTTGGTATAAAAATCAGATGATTCAATGGAGATATGCCTTTTATGCCACGAACATTAATATTCTTTTTATGCATAGTTTTTAGATGTTCAACTTCTTGTAAACACAATTCAAATCGGTCCCGAGTTCTAAATGATGGATGTATACGTTCAAATGAAGACCATGAATATATGCAAGTGTTATCAACAGCACTATAACTTCCTTCATATTCACAAACTCGGCACCCATAATAACCATTATGTGCTACCATTTGCGTAATTTTTGACTGACCAGGTGCATCAGCACAAACACCTTGAACAAAAACATCAAAATGGATAAAACCTAAATAAACATAAATGAAAACAGATAATGTGTTTTTAGCAATCAGACGAATGCCTTGTCGACCGTATCATTTGCGAAAGGATGTGTCTTGTATACCCTCTGTTACATGGTTTTTTATTCGGAATCATACACTATAGACTTTTATTAAACATACGCATAGAGAAACTTTTCGAAGAAACAATCTTTTTCCTCGCAAATTACTCTTACCTAAACTATTAATTTCAATATCAATACCAGTAGTAATTAAACGAGAAAGATCTGTTGTAATATGTCCAAGTAATTGTTCAGCCGATGGTGAACGAGGAGAATGCCATAAGCATAACAATATCATATTTTGTTTATTATCACGATATGGTCGAGGTATTTCAATGATACTGGCTAGCACCTATATAAAAAGAATGCCAAGATCACAAAGATACAACCAAAATAACATTGAAATATTTACCGGCCAGATCGAACAACTACTGGATTTTATTGTGGGCTTCCCGTCACTAGATAATAATAATGTAATCGGATTTGAACTTTTACCAGATTGTTTCTTGTAAAGTTCTCCTAAATAGACATGAAAAGTCAAAATACAAATTGTTATTTTTATTTGCCGAGTTTCTTTCTCAATTCAATTAGACTCATGAGAACGGTGCAAATGAGTCTGTTTCGCTATAGTTCAGCTAGTATCTATGTCAACAGTTGTATTACAACTCTTTCATTTCTCCATTAAAAAAGAAGTCTATTTAAAATAGAAGCAATAAGAGTTTTCTTTTTCAAAAACAAATCTATTCTTATTTTCTTTGTCAAAAATAAATCAACTCTCATTTTTTTTTCGACTTTCCCATTCACTTCTTAACTCTATAGACAGGCATACGGGAGCAAAAGGTTTAGTGGAAACAACAGCAATCCAATATACCTCGAACAATATCATCTTCGTTACCATGTTGTTTTAATTTATACTTTGAAATCATATAATAATTATTTTTTACAACTCGAGTAATTTCTTCAGCAATTGAAAACATGATCAATTCAGACAAAACGAATTTCCTATTATTCTTACAGCAACATTCAATTAATTCGAACATGCAATTTGAACAATATTTAATTGTTGTATAGTTGAATTTTACGTTTAATTTGTTCCACAATGAAATAATTGATAACGGTGGTGATGTTTGTCGATCATGCACCTGATTTAACAGATTAAGTAAACGATTGGTATTTATTTTGTCCAAATTAGATTGACAGATATATTTCCCAATTTCTAATTCTATTTCTGTTTCGTTATTAACTGATTCAAATATTGGATCAATAATTACATCATCACTTTGATTATTTTCCCAATTATTATCATCATTAAAATCTTCAAATTCATTATCTATAGTATCATTACCTATATCTATTAAATAAAAATCTAATTAGAGAAAAAAATAATTTTTTTTAATATAACAAAATATTTACTACGTATTCCAATGATGTTAACAGGTTTTTAGAAAGCTTACCATTATCGATATTATTTGTATCAATATTATTATTATTGTCTTCATCATCTGGTGGAATAATATCTATAAATTGAAATGCAATAAACAGAAAGCTCGAACTGTCAGAAAACAGCAACTCACCTTGAATACACATATCAGATAAATAATTAAATGTATCATGATCTATATTTTCTTCGTATTCAGAAACATCAAAATCTGTTCATGAAAATACAATAATTAAAAAAATGGAACCACCAGAGAAATAGCTCACTTTCTAAGCACATAATAGATGGATCATTAAAACTAAGATCATTAGAAACAAATAAATTTGTAAGACGTTCTCTTCGTTTAGCTTGTCGGTGTTTGTTACAGATGCGTTCTAGAAGAAAAAAATATTCAATAGGAAAAATTCTATCTGATAGATGGAATAAGATATTTCTCTTTCTCGCAGCCGGCCGTCAATATGGAGAAGAGAATCAATTTAAATTAACTTCGCTGAATTTTTTCCAAGTGAACTTACTATATGTATTTTTTTCTTCAACTTTTTCTTCTTCATTTAGACGATTTTTCGACATTGTAGATTTGTGTGGCTTCTACAACTGCCTAAAATTAAAAAAAAAACAATGATATTGGAAGAAATAAAACTAAAATATATGAAACAGAATTAAGCAAAAATAAATAAAGTAGACGTTCAAAAAAAATAAATAAAAATGTAAAATTCGTGCACAATTGCGTTTTTTGTAGAAGATATATTTTCCAATCAAATTTTATATGAATTTATAAAAAAAAAAATTTCATTCAAGTTTCTAAAAAAATGACCTGAATTTTATTAATGAACTAAGTAAAAAACGTTGAGTATGTTAAAAAACGATTACATAACATCTACAAAATAAAAATTATTTTAATTTAAAAAAATTGATTAATTGTGAGTTTAGACGAGAACGTTTGAATCTTATATAGGCGAAAAGACAGCTATTTTTTTTCTTTCCTCTCTTTCGTCCATATTATACTCTTATGTATCGTCCATAGAGAACAGACACGCTACGGACAATGTGTCGACACACGTCGTACATAAAAATCACTGTGTCGACACGTGTCGTTACATGTACGTCCATCGTGTCATTGTGTCGACACATGTATCGGTAGCGTGTCCTATCGACATGGGGCTCAGCACAACAAGAGGTCGCCACCTCCTTGCCGAATGTTCATCGTTACATTCATTTTCTTGTATGTATCCAAGGAAGAAAGAGAGAAGTAGATTTTACGTAAATACACATCATTTATCCTGTCTCTCAGCATATTAAAAGACATAATATTTGATATGTTATTGATGTACTTTTTGCATAAGGTTGATTCAAACGAATGTAGATTGAGTCACAAGCTAATAATTATCTTTGAAAAGAAATAAAATTACAAAAAAAATCATTTCTATCACTGTATGAAGTGCAAATCATTGAAAAATACACATGAAATACTATTACAGGGTAGTCCAAAAACAAAACTTACCTATTAGTATAATATTCTTTCTGTTCTGTTAGAATTCAGTTTTTAGTCAAATTCTTTCTGCAATAGATATAGGTAGAAAAAACCTACTAGATAGAAATATTTTTATCTTAAAAACAGTCCAGCATAACTAGAGACATACAATAAATTCACTAAATATGAAATCTATGCTGGGACGGTATATTCTCACCGAAAGCAAATAAAAGATCTTTCACTAAAACCTATTGCTAACTTCAACTTTGATGTAGCTATAGAATAAGTAGTATACTAACTATGGAAAACATTTCAACTTCAAAAGGATTGTTTTATACAAATTTTTTTTCATTTTCATACGATGATATAATTTTAATACTCATTGCTATTCAATGCTCCTCTATTACATCATATCTTACTTTGGATTATACAACTAAAATTTATCAATATTTTATAGATATAGTTATAATCATTGAAACATTTCATCTATGACATATAATTGGTCATAATAAAAACTAGTTCCAGTGACAAAAGAATTGAATTAGTACGAAACACCGCTTCATGAAAAAATATGCAATCCTGCTATTCTACAGATATTTTAATAATCTTAGCCAACTGACAATTATTCTTAATCATTTATGTCTACTTAATCTGTCGATGTCTAGAAATATAGCCTGATAATTTTAGATTATCATTCTGTTTTGTTATTGAATTATTGAATTTTTACATAAGATCAACAAATAGAGAAAATGATCTCGTTTCGAAATACATTTCATATGTTTTTGAATTTCGTTTTTCTTCTAACTAATAGTAGAATGTTTTCGAAAGAAAGACAATTTTATTTAGTAGCTTTTTTTCTAGTTTTATCTATTGCAGAAGGAATTAATTCCAAAAAAGCGTGTTATGAGCTTAGGAATTACATTTTTCAAGGGGATAAGTTTTTTCTAGACTACTCTGTAGACAACCGGTTATTAAATCTTCATTCAAAAAATCGGGCATAACATGAACTTTAATTATACCTTTTTCAATACGAAATATTCCTTCAAGTACCATTGGTTCTTTCGAATATTGTTTTAAACTATATCGTATAACTGAAATAAAATTATTTTCTTCTTTACATTCATCAGTTAAACGTTTTTTTACATCGATTTCAAATAAAATTGTTGATTTTGCACAATTAGTTGATGATATCAATATATGTTGAAATTGACCGCATGTTTTTGGTTGATAGAAATTTTGATATGGTTCATCTTCTTTTGTTACAATTGAACTGTATGAATGTTGAGTAATAATTTTATTATATTGATCAAGAGTTATATTGAATACAAGTTCACCGTTTAAAGAAAGATGAGTTTGATCAGCAGCACCAAATCCAATAACAAGTGTTTGTTCATTTTTAATATGTAATTGATTAAATACATTTGAAATATCAAAATGTATTCAATGATCTTGTTTAAATTTAACATTTTTTGCACCACCTATTCATCATAAGATTAATATATATATTTCAATGTGTAAATATATGTTAGCGTCAGTGATGGATCACACTAACGCTAAACGATGATTAAGATGCGCCTTCTAGTCCAATTGGCTTAGGACAACTGCCCGGATAGCAGGAGGTGTGGGTTCGATTCCCACGAAGGTCATCTTTTTCATCGTTCTGTCACATAACATCAGTGACACTGCTTGTCCCTTTCGTTCTATACATATGAAGCTTACAATTTACCTAATTGACAAAAAATTTCATTTGTTCCGAGATTTGTTGCAGCTAAATTTCCAGGTTCAGCAAAAAAATCAATTATATTTGCTTCATTATGTGGTACTAATCTTATTTTAATCTGTTTATTAATTTGTTTTAATTCATTTTCTATTGCTTGAATCATTGCTTGTCCTTTATTTGTTGGCATAGATAATGGATAATGTACAATACGATAATCTCTATCAGCATATGTTTGTTTATGTTTAGCTAAATCTAATAAATATTGATCACGCCATGGTTTTTTTATCATTTAAGCCACTTCCATTTTCACCAATTGGATATTTTGAATGAAAATAATTATTACTTTTTTCGACATTTTCTTGTGTCCAATCAGTTGGAAAATTCATGTCAATTAGAACATGTTGTATTGATGAACCATATCGATTAAAACTATTTATTGAAAAAGAAAAATAAATCAGTGTCTTTTTTCGAAACTACAAAATGAATACTTTACAATCAATAACTTCTTTTAGTGCATTAAGATCAATTGCTTGAAACGGCTCCATAAATGACCATCGACATGCTAATTCATGTATGATTGCTCGATTAATATCGTCAGGTTCAACAATTTCATCTTGAACTAGTTGAAGAGATAATGAAAGAATACCACATTGAAGACGATTAACAACAAAACCAACAACTTCTTTTTTTAAGTCAAGTAGGTTCCATACTCATTGAACAATACTGTTCAATAGCTAAATCAATGAAATCTTGAGGATGTGGGATATGGGTGTGGGTGTAGGTGTGAGGGATACTGAAGAGGAGGCAGACATTCCCACCCACACCCCCACACCCCCACACCCCCACACCCCCACACCCGCACACCGACACCCACATCCCACACCCACACACACACACCCAATAGCCACCCACACCCACACTAACATCCACCCACACCTACACCCACACCCACACCCTTCATTTTTTGAAAAGTCTTCTTTTCTCACAATTAATGAAATCAGACATATCTCATTGTTGCGTGTGTAAGTAGAAAACTATTTGAGCCAATTATAAGTTGCAAGTTCAAGCATTGGATGCAGGATTCAGCTGTCATTCCGAATGAAAAATCTGGCTTTCAGCCTACATGATGTCTTGCTAGGCATGTTCTTATTCTTACTGAAGCTCATCGTACTGTTATTTCTTCATACCGACTTGTTCTTACTTTTTATCTCGACTTTGAAACAGCTTTCAAGAAAATTTCACATTTTTGTGTATTACTAAAACTAAATCGACAGAATGTGGATGTGGAGTTAGGATGGGCGAAGTGAAATTTCACACCCATATCCATCAGCACAAAGTAAAGTTTTTTTTTTACAAGGAATAGAGACGTTTTCTAAATATCTGAATGCATTAGTGAATAAAATAATTAGTTACTGCTGATAGTTACTTTTCTTTTTGTGCATTTTTATTCTCGGAAAATTATCAGTTGTTAAAATATAATCAATTTTACTTGTCCTAGACACCGTTGGGACTTTTCAAAAGTATCCACCATAGAACTATAGTGTGATGTAGCCAGAAGTTTTTATGTCATGGGCTGTTTTCCAGCTAAATCAATTCAGGAGTGGGCAGCCATCAGCAATTAAAGATCAATTGGGCTATAGTGTTTTTAAACTTATTGCTATCACAAAAGCCAATGTCTATATAAGAGAAATTCATTACTCTCCATTAAGAAGTGAGCTCGTTCGCTTTTTTGTATTGTTCTGTTCAACTTTCAAATATTTGAATATATTACGCTAAAAAAAGGGTAAATCAGCAAATTTAAGTGGAATAATGAGTAAAGCAAAAATTTGTGCGATCAATTTTTAAGTTAATTGTACAGAGTTTTGCTTTTTTTATCAAACCAAAAACTATATAATTAAAACACACTGTATTCTGTAGATTGTAGAGCTTTTCACGCTGCATCTCGTAATGTATTTTGTTTTCTTAATAGAACGTATCAAGTGGTAGAAAAATGAAATGTAAAGACAGTCCGTTTACATGTATTATGTATCAACCATTATTTTTGCGACATCGAGAAAATAAAATTTCAAGAATGTTAGTCTATACATCTCCCTTATTTGTCAGGATAGAGAGATGAAAATGTCGGATAATATTCGCCATGTTACAAAAAATAAGATACTAAAATTTGACAATTTTGGAGTTTACTATAAGGGAGAACGAAGAATTTTTCTGAGTGGTACCAAGACTTTTGGATCACCCTGTCTATGTATGGAATGAAAGAAAGAAAACGAACAGAAAAACAGAAAAACAAAACAACACGTATAAGATTTATCTTAGAGCACATCATACGCGCCATAACAAATAGAAGACTCTGGATCTTTTAATACGTCGAGAGTTTTACCGTTATCAGTAGAAAAAGCAATGAATGAGCAAAGAGATATGTACTGATCTCCATAGAATTATTTATGTTGATGATTTTCATATATATGTACTTTCGAAAAAAATGAAGAATTAGCGAAATGAACAATGCTTTCTTAATTAAAGAACATCAGTGTTTCTACAGATATTATTGATAGTTCCGACAATAAGATTGATAGAAACTGATTGTAGTATACTAATATTTTCTCGTTCATTATCATATTTATTTGTAACATATATTTCTTTTTCAAAAATTCTCAATTAATATGACTGGTTTTTTTTTGTTTTACAGAGTTCATATTTGACTTTGTACAAAATTATATTTTATTAACGTTAGATTTTATGCTTTCGTATTAGAGAGTGTAGGCTATTATGCGTTGTGACTGTTTATTAAAACTATTCAAAAGTATGCACTCAATAAATCTAGGCTTTTTTTTCTTTCCTTTATCGATATGTCAACAAAATTTGACATCTTTATGTCTTATTATATGACTTAAATAGTAGTTGAGAAATATTTTTCTTTCGATTTTTTATAGACATTAATGACTATTGAATTCTTTTATAAATCGGATATGATAAAAGAATAGTATTCATAAAGGAGCTTGCTGCTGATTATAATGCAACAATTAAAACTAATTGTGGCATAAAATATACAGAAAATTATTTATCTTATAGTCATCAATTAAAATCAATCTCAATAAAAATATCTTCTCTAAATTTCATCTAGAATAATTTGAGAAACTTTATCATAATATTCTTCGTAATTCACCAATTCAAAACTCCTTTAAGAAATAACTTTTCACTATATATGATATTTAAAAAAAGTTCAACTATTTATGACATTATAGAGGAGAAAGGATCACGATAGAATGAAATCAACCGGTGGCTGATCTAGGATTTTTTTCATGGAGAAGGAGGATCATAGTGATAAAATGTGTTCTCAAGCTCATTGGACGTAGTGCCAGATCATTTTCAAGTCATTTTTCTAGGGATACCGAAAAAAGTCTTTTGAAAGATGACGATGGAATTCAAAGGTTTTCTAAATATGATGGTCTAAAATGTGAACATGTCCTGGGAACTATTCATATAGGATGATCTTTTTTTTGTTTAACTATTTTATCGAATGATATATATACTGTGCAATATATCTATTTCCTCTTTCGTAGACACAACGTCATGTAATTATAAGATATTCCTTTTTTTTAACGACATCTAAAACAAATGTTGAAGTCTATAGAGTAGAAGTTTGGTTTCCATCTCGACCGATATATTATTTCGATTCCGATACAATTTCAAAATAAGTCAACTTTATCCGTCTTTATTTTTCTTCTTTCGCCTCTTGACAAACATAAGCCATGATAAACATAGCTACGAAATCGAAGTCTCTTCCAGGACTATTATAAAAGACTATTGAACTTAAAATACCTGCCTTTGTTCAACATTTCGACTTCACTCTAATATATATCATTAAAGACATTCACGCACTCTAGATAGAAATTTACAAAGCAAAACATACGTTACAGTATCATCTTATTTACAATATACAGAGTTTCACCGTCTTTCAAATTTTAATCTACTGAGATTGTAGTCACAGCTTTTTGTTTAGGTTTTTAATTGGTCAATCATTAGTGAAAATGATGTCAATTTTTAATAAACTATTCTATTTTAGTTAAAACAAAGACGTGCATGATTAAAACGACGTCGAAGAAAAAGAAGAAGAAGAATTAGATTTGATATAGAAACTTTGACAAATGATCGTCCATAAAATGAGGAAGATCAACAGTCGTCTTTTCAAGAAGAATTAGAACAAAAAAATAATTCTTTGTAGAGCTCATATCTGCACTCAAGGAACAAAGAGATAAGCGAATTCTTACATATTTTAAAGATAAATATTCTTATTGAGTTTTTTTATTTTTCTCTGTTAGACATTCTTCGTCAAAAAGATTCGGAAAATCAAGAAAATATTCAACGAGAGCATTAAAATATATAATTAGTTTTTTAAAACTTTTCTTATTTTGCAAATAAAAATGAATTTTTGACCGTTTTCAACAAGAACAAAACAAAAGGGTGATAATCATCTATTTAATGAAAATGATATATAATTATCAAAATCAATAATTGAATACTAATAATAATTGAAGATGAGACTGAGGATGGATAGACTCTATTACTTTACCCTTTTCATCATTGTTCATTAACTGGATAAATCCTTTAAAGAATATCAATTTTTCAATTCATACTAAAAGACAATATGAAATTTTGCATTATAACGAACATATGAGAATAAAGAATAGTTGAAAATGATCGATTGTTAGTTTAATTCTATAGGATAGGCATAGGAAATAAAAGAAAAAAAAAGGAAAATAATCAACAAAGGATAAAAAGTATATCTACAAGAACGAAGATTCAAAAATTGACATTTGAATGAACTGACCACATTTCATTGCATATAGAATCTTTTTTATTTATTGTTTTTCAAATCCGAACATAATCGGCTAAGAATACAACAGAGTTGTAACTGGTCAAGAAATACTAGACCGATTCGATCTAGTCAGTCAATAAATATTTCCAGACCAGTCAAAGTCGGCGAGTTCATAAACTTTTTTTCGGATAATAAAATAAATATTAGAGATAAAATTTCGTTTTGAATATCTAAAAATTATTACGGTTGTCTTTTCTGGTATGTCTACATTACAATGAACTTTATTCCGAATTCGTTTTATATACTTTCCGATAATAAAACTAGGGACCAAATCAGATTTGTAATTTGTTCAGAACTTTTCAACTGGTTCGATTGGTCTGATGCAAATTTTACACCAATGCGATTCAACCAGTTGAAAAAAATCTATTAATTAGGTGGAAACTGTCAAAAAGTGGATGGTATGTTCGATCATTGTTAATTGATAAATGAGAATGGCTTCGAAAAAACATTCGTTTTCCTTGTTTTCTTCGGTTTTTAAAAATCTTCAGAAATAAGTATCATGTTCTGATCGTTTATATCTCTTTACTTTCTCAAAGATAAATATATATTATGAAAAAAATATTCATTGACAAACCAACTGATTATCAAACTCGAAATTTTTCATTAGGCGACGATCCAAACTTCAATTTGATCTTCAAGAGAACATATATCGGATAAGTTTAACTCAAATAACATAATATCAATAGTAGAAAATAAATCTAACAATTTTTCAAATAACAACCTTTTATTATATTGATAAAAGCACGCAAACCTGCTCACAGGAAAGTTTTATCTGAAAAAAATAAATAAAATCTATAAAAAATTTTTCAATCATTCAAGACCAGCCGATTGAACTATTTGAACAGGTAGAGTCTGCTCCGTTCTGTTATTCTTGCCTCTATTCATTTCAGATTCTTTCTTTTCCAATCTACCAATCAAGAGGATATAGATCTACGCTTCGATTGTCAATGGACTCACACTCACACTCTAATCGACTACTAAGCAGAGAACAGTTCCAACTTATCAATGGTTCCTAAGTTCGAACTTTCTACATAAGGTTAACTCCAGTGAGGTATAAAAAAAGGCAAAATGACAAATGTTCTTAGGCTCTTTCGTCAGAATTATAACAATTTTATTGGAATTTAATCCTATAGGATGGTATACATTAAAAAATCAATGACTGCACTACGAACTGAAACTTTGCCCAGAGATAGGCCTACTTATAACTAGAATATCCTAAAAATAGTAGCGTTAAATATTGTTTCATTGACGAGATATTGAAACTCTAAAAATCGGTCATGCCCAACCATAGATGTAACAAAACTTCTGTTTTTTTGTGATAAACTTAATATTTCTTGAAGGAAAGAATATTTTGCGCTAGAACTTCGATTATATTCTAGGTATAAGTAGATCTATCTATGTTTCATATTTGAGTGAGACCTAGTTTATGCACAAAGTCTAAAGTTAAGAACGATTCCTTCGTTAGAGATCTATTTCTATCTTGACAAATTCCAATACTCAAATGGAAATATTCTATGTGAATGACAATTTCTCTGTGGAAATTATTTTAAATCTTGAATTCTATTTTATTTTTTAAGAGAGTTTTCGACCAAAAACAAGTATCCTATTTATTTAAATATCTTTCTATAATCACATAAAACAATTCTATATTCTTTATAAACTATTGCATATCTATATTCTCTAATATAGATATTTCCTTTGTTTTTCTTGGTATGATGTCGTCTACTTCCCTTCATTATCGTTTTGGACAATACATCGGACACTTTTCTTTTTTGTTTTTTCTTACATCGCTGTCCAATATTCTTTATTCGTTATGTGGTATTAATAATAAACGACTTGATATTTAACTATAAGATTATATATTTCTTAAGACTCTCAATTTTGTGTCAATATGATCAACAATTGATAATTTAAAGGTTGATCGATTCTCTATTTCTATATAACCTCGAATTTGTCAGTTTGTCAAAAAATTCATTATCGAAAGAATATCTATGGAAGATATTCTTCTTGCTGGTGATTATTCAAAATAGACCTATTTCGAACTTTTCTATTTTAAACAAGATATAATTCACCTTTATTTAACGTCTAAGCACTTTATATTCTCTTGATTAATCATAATATAAAAAAATCTAAAAGCATTTATAATTAGAATCTTTTTTTTTCTTGTTTGTTGTTTAGATGTTCGATCTGTTCAACATATGTTTAAACAGAAAATAAGAGACCTTATTCTTCATAATAATGATAAATATACAAGAAAGACATTGACGCGGGTTTATACTAGAAATCTCTATGCTCACATATTGGTTTTTTTTTTCCAAAATAAAAAGAATTAAACAATTGTTGCATTATCTGAGAATGATTATCCACCTTTGTCAATTAATGATCTACCATCAAGTAGTTTTTACTCTTCGACTATTACTCTATTAAAAATAAATGTCTATAATTTTCATCATCGTATTAGAAAGTTATTTTCAGTCTCTAACAATATGGTCAGTTCATTCTATGTTGTTTTAGGACTTGTCCGCAGGTAACGCACTCACGTTTTGTCAAGTTTCGATTTGAATTTCTCTCTAACAATAAAGTGTAAAGCCTTAAAACTTGGTGCATATATGTATCTTGCAAAACTGTACAACCACTATAAGTTTCATCTCGATCGACTTTATTATTCAAATTTTACAAGAAAAATACAGAACAGTAACGCACTCACAAAAAAGGCCCTTCCCTTTCATAGTGGTATCAGAAATGTTAAGATTCCTGCGAATGGTTCAGTTATTAAGGGATACAATTCATAGAAAGTTTGTAGCAGAAAATCAGGACTATCTAATGGTAAAACAATCTTTTAGAAATATTGTGCTGCTTTAGACTTGTAGTTAAAATACTACGGTAACGCACTCACTTTTTCATATTCTAATTTTTCTTCTGGTTGGCTTGTTGTTTTCTCTCACACTTCAGACGTGTTAAAATAGCTTTCTTCGACTTTGGTAGCAAAATTATATAAGATTTCACAATAAAAAATAGGATACGAAATAGTGTCATAGAGCTAATGTTTGTGTTTCCATAACTGTTAGTATATCACAAGTACTTTTCCGTTATCTGTTAAATCACCTTTATAATCGATACTGAATAACATATTTCGTCCGGAAATAAGTATGTATGAATTTTATATCTAGTTCTTTGACAACATATTATTGAAAAATTGTTCTAGTTGAAATATTCATTTATTAAGTTTTTATGCCATATTTCAATCGAGTAATGATTTCGGTTTTCGTTTCATTTTGTCATCTCTTTGCGAAAAAGGAGGAAATAGCCAGTCGAGATTTCTTTAAAATATATGATGAAGGTGCAAAATGTAGTTCACACGTATCCTCAATCAACATATCAACCGATCAAATATGAATTGGTGAACTCCTAAGCTCCGATCGTAGGTCTACCTGCCAGATCTAATTTAACCTAAAGCCTGATACGTGAAGCCAAGAGAAATCATGGCTTGTTGACATCTCTATAAGATAGCAATATTAATAAATCATATTAAAAGTCATTTATTATAGAAGCAATCCATCCCATCAAACATACGTATATGGGGTTTAAAACATGGAAGTGGGTCGGTAAGGTGAGTGCGTTACCATTTTTTTCGGCAGAAAAAATATGTAAGTAAAAACCAACCTAGCCCTTTGATAGTCCATGGAAAGGTAACGGAAGTTCTTAAGTATCAACTTAAATGCTTGTATGATTGTGGCGTAAACTAAACTAAAAGCCCTAATTGGTAACGCACTCACTCTAGATTTTATGAAGTTTTCAGATATTCGCTGTTTTTTTCTACTACCCATAATGCAGCTGAAAATTATATCAGAAGAAAGTCCAAACTTCGCCATGCGTAATATATATGACGCTTCAATTTTTAGTTAAAATTTCTGTTCTTTTTTCAAAAGTTTCTTCAACAGCACGAAAACGTATAGATATTTCAATAAGTCTACCTATGTTGTCTATCGTGCAGCTTTTCTCTCCTTTATGAGAAAAAAAAGAAACGACTACATTTTCTGGCAGAGCAAAGTGTTCTCTACAACATGATATAGTCAGCCTTGAGAAATAGATAGGTTCTACTTTAATCAGTCTGGTTGACCGTTAGCCGGCAAGTCCTTTACTGTTGATTAAGGCTAAGGAATAATGTCGATGACCAAGTACAGTTAATATTGATTTCAATGGATTCTCTGATTATTAAAATAGTAAATAGAATATAATTGTTTTTATATAATGAAACTATTAGAAATATCTAATTATTCTTGCTTTCTTGTTACTCGAAATTGTTTGATAATTAATTTTAATCACTGAGCAGAATTAATTAATTAAATACCCACAAAATAAACATATTGTCTACTAGAAAAAAGGATAGACTATCTAGTATTTAATAATTAACTTTAGACTTAATTGATTTTTGATAGAGTAAATCGGATTTTCATAAAACTTTCTAAAGATATTTAGCTAATGAAAAGTAATAGATCAACAACAGAAAAATTTCACAGCTAAAAATTTAACCATTGAGAAGATTTTCATAAACTATGGTATAAAATAGGCCTTTTATAAGGTGTCTAGATATTCTTTTTCAGTTCACTTCAACCTACATAGTTCGGCCTACTCTCATTTGAAAGAAAACTTCTTAGTGTTTCAAATGTGGCAAAAGATTTTTAATATTTTTAAAGTTCTTTTTTGGATGCTCGAAATGTCAAAAGTTTAAAAATCTTCAGGAGACTTTTCCTATAAAGTCTATGATTACATTGATATTAAGGGTCGAGTACGAAAGTCCTTTCCATCATCTGAAATAAAATGCATCTATGTATCGATTTAAAAAAAAAAAAGAAAAAAATCCGTAGTTGACTAGAATGAACTCTATGGAAAAAAAACGTTCGGAAATCGACAATTTATGCAAAAACAATTTCGAGGTAAACTCGTGAACATTTTTTTCTATATTTACCTGAAGAACTTTCTGACATCAACATTAAATATGATTATATAATGTACTATTATAAATTCATCTTGAATCATATTGAGTGACCTTCTAACTATACGTTGGTCTAAGATAGCGGGGAGGGAGAGAGGGAGATAGGACAATTATTTCGATTGCGCTTCTAATTTTCCTATGGATTTAACTATTAGTGTTTTTGCTTGAGAATTTCATTCTGAAGAAATCTTTTAATATTAGAAGTCATTTTTAATCAATTTTCAAACTAAACACCTTAGAGATCATGCTTATATATTTATATCAAATCGTGTTTTGTTCGGTTTTTTTTTTTTTTTATAAAGGTCGATGTCTTTTTTGGAGAGAGGAGGAAGAGGATGAGAGTGGTGTGGTGCAGGAACGATTTTTTCCCGTTCCGTTTTTTGCGGCTATCGAGAATGGAAATAATATTAAAAGAAGCGCATTACCAAAAATCGTTTTATTTTTTATTTTTGTTGAGGTCAACAGTGGCAGTTAATGAAGAATTTCTCTAGGCATGTCTTTATAGATATAAAGGTTGAACATGCCTCTTGAATTGATTAAAAAATCAGCTCATTTGCTCGAACCATAATGGAAATATTGAATTTTTTTTTTGGTAAACCGACTTTTGGATCACCCTGTAGCATAATCATTATCTTTTGCTTTTGAATGTTTTCGTTTTTGATAAATGTTCATGTGATAGTCTTTTTTTATTATCTTTATAATTTTTGAATTAATGAAGAAAATAACACTCTTAACTTAACATTAATAAATTTCAACATATAAATAATAAATGATATATTTTCGTTAAATGTATCTTCAATGGTTATTTTATTTTTAATCTTAAGTCATCTGACATTGTATAGAGTGTCATCTTAATAGAAGTTTCTATTTGATAATGATAGATTTGTTGAAGACGATAAATGAAATCATAATAAGAATTCTGAATATATGATACGAATGAGAAATGAAAAAAAAATCATTTCTGAACGACATTAGAGGTTATCTCCTAATAAATATGTTTTTAATATAGAATACAATTTATTTTCGTTAAATTATCGAACTTCTCAACACTGAAATCATTTCCTAGTTCTCTGATGAAAAACGATATTATCAAGAGAAATTACACTGCTCGAAAACATATTCATATTAAATATATCGATGGAAATATTTGCAAGAAGAAACGTTTTTTTCTTAACTAAAACGTTTATATTAATGAGTGTTACACTTGATAAATTCGAACTATTTTATTTAACGATACTAGAGAAATATCATATAGGTTTTAAAACTCGATAAAATATTGAAATTTTCACCTCTTATGAATATTTCATGTCGACTCTTTTCTTTTTCAGTTAGTTTGTCAACATCTACTCTTTTTAGTGTTGAGAAAGTTTTGAAATGTTAACTTATTATTTAATGTATTATAATTCCATATTGTTTATCCTATCATATTCAACAAATATTAACAAAGAATTCTAAATGAAAACAGTCGTTTCTCTCAATTACTTGCATAAACTTTTTTTTTAATCGTAGTTGAATTGATAAATTTATAATAAAAAAAATAAATTTGTATTTTATAGGATAAGCTAGATAATTTCAAGTGTTTATCATTAACAAGTTCTTATGTCACTTACGATTATGACGATATGATTGTGGCACTTATTCATCCTATGTCATATCTGCAACAAATTAACTTTGTATCTTCGTATTCGGAATCGAAATGCCTTCGTCGATGGCACACATATTCATAATCAAATACTTGTTCATATGGCTCATCTTTATACATTCATTTTTTATATAAGTAGAGATAATGAAATCAATGGTTTTGTTCATTATCTATCTCCTAATCATATTCAAAAAATATTTAAAACAATAGGTTATAAACAAACGACTTCTATCGTAAATAACTTTGACAATTGTTAGGGCAATATGTCATGTTTTCTCACTTCCATTTGCATTTACTCATCTGGAAAAGATTGAAAATCAATTTCCAAGAATAATGTTTGACTATGTAACTTATTTCTCTGTCTACGATGTTGTTTGATTAAATGATGAATTTTTTATTCCCTTTTCTGAAAGAAAGGGTCTTAAATTCGAAAAATGTTGCTATGTTTGTCTGTCCAAGCCAATCAGAAACGAGCTTTTCTATTTTTAGGTTTTTGGTCGTTCTGATGAAACTTTTCTATAGGTTATCGGGGGCAAGAAATCCGAATCCGAGGTCGGATTTTTGATCTGAGCTTTTATTGGTCGGTTTTCCGACCAATCAGAAACGAACTTTTCTATTCATCAAGTTTTCGACCATTCTGATGAAACTTTTCTATAGGTTATCGGAGGCAAGAAATTCGAATCCGAGGTCAAATTTTTGATCTGAGCCTTCATTGGTCGAAAAACCGACCAATCAGAAACGAACTTTTCTATTCATCGAGTTTTCGACCATTCTGATGAAACTTTTCTATAGGTTATCGGAGGCAATAAATCCGAATCTGAGGTCGGATTTTCGATCTGAGCTTTTATTGGTCGGTTTTCCGACCAATCAGAAACGAGCTTTTCTATTCATCGAGTTTTCGACCATTCTGATGAAACTTTTCTATAGGTTATCGGGGGCAAGAAATCAGAATCCGAGGTTGAAATTTTTATGTGAGCCTTCATTGGTCTAAAAACCGACCAATCATAAACGAGCTTTTCTATTCTTTTTGATTTTTGGGCGTTCTGATGACACTTTGCGATAGGTTATTGGGGGCGAGAAGTTCAAATCCGAGGTCGGATTTTTGATCTGCGCTTTTATTGGTTGGAGACCGACGAATCAGAAACGAGCTTTTCTATTTATCGAGTTTTCGACCATTTTGATGAAACTTTTCTATAGGTTATCGGGGGCGAAGAATCCGAATCAGAGGTCCAATCTTTTATGAGCTTTCATTGATCGAGAAACAGACCAATCACAAATGAACTTTTCTGTTCATCGGGTTTCGGCTATTCTAATGAAACTTTCCTATAGGTTATCGACGATGAGAAATCCGAATCCGAGGTCAGATTTTCGATCTGAGCTTTCATTGGTCGGAGAACTGACCAATCAAAAACGTGCTTTTCTGTTCATCAGGTTTCGGCCATTCTGACGAAACTTTGCTATAGGTTATCGAGGGTGAGAAATCCGAATCTCAGGTCGGATTTTTTATCTGAGCTTTCATTGGCTGAGAAACGAACCAATCAGAAACGAGCTTTTCTATTCTTCGGGTTTTCAACCATTTTGAGAAAATTTTGCTATAGGCTACCATGGGCGAGG
The DNA here is from genome assembly GCA_905250125.1 of Rotaria sordida. NCBI lineage: Eukaryota > Metazoa > Rotifera > Eurotatoria > Philodinida > Philodinidae > Rotaria > Rotaria sordida. The sequence goes on along the minus strand of CAJNOL010002165.1, from coordinate 1,371 downwards.
AATGCGAATCTGAGGTCGAGTATTTTTTCTAAGCTTTCATTGGTTAGGAGTTCGATCAATCAGGAACAAGCTTCTCTACTTTTTGCGTTTTGCGCGGTTTGGTGGAAATTTATGACCAGTTATCGAGGGCTAGGAGTCTGAATCTGGGATGGGGATTTTCATTCGAGCATCCTCTTGCCGAAAACCTGGCCAATGAAAAAGAACTTTTACTTTTTTGCAGATTGTGCGCGTTGCGATGGGGATATATGAATTATAGGAGATATAAGATATATAAAATACATTGGAGACACAACAGGTATTAAGAATTATCGAAGATAAATGTGATACTATACAAACACGCGACCACATATACACAAAGTATCGCACCTAATGTGGGTGCTGCAAAGGGGCGGATACACGTGATATTACACACATCGGACTACGATGTTGTGGATTCGGGTGTGGGTGTGGGTGTGGGTGTGGGTGTGGGTGTGGGTGTGGGTGGGTGTGGG